>CAOLHI010004938.1:0-90434 GCA_948474755.1 Ctenosaura bakeri | reverse complement strand
GTAATGTTCAAGAACAAGGTGAATACCAAATACATAAACTATTGGCTTAAAACTATTCTTTCTGAGGATTTTTTTAAAATTATTATTTATTTGTATCCCGCCTCTCCATATGGATCGAGGTGGCAAACAACTTACAAATAGCATGTATTCCTATACATGCCCCCAACAAGCTGGGTACTCATTTTACCAACCTGCAAAATGATGGAAGGCTGAGTCAACCTTGGAGCCCGGCAAGATCGAACTCACAACTTTGTGGCTTGCAGTACTGGCATTTAACCACTGCGCCACCAGGGCTTCTTATGAGAACTGTAGTTCTGCAAACATGGGGAAGGGGAAGACTGGGGATATAGACCAGAAATTACCAGCATCTCACCAATTTACAGTTCCTATGAATTGCTAAGATAAATTATGACATGCTGTAGGATGGAGAAAATTTGTAGCCTAGGTACAGATGTGTTGAAAAATTGTAGCATTCTGTCTCGCCGCCTTGTTCTAGGACAAATGGGGCTTAACTAGTATAAGTCTCAACTATTGTTCCGTGTTATTTAAAATAATTGGCTATGGTATCCAGACCATGTGACCCAGGACACACCCTGGAGTCAGTCATTGGCCTTCCATAGAAGACTGTGTCCCTCTCTCTCTCTCTCTTTGCCCCCTTTGCAATCTTGCTTCTAGCACCTTCTCTCTGCTGTGGTAGCTCTCTCTGCCAAGAAGTTGGTGGAAGAATGAAGCTGCTATCTTCCCTAATCCTTTTTTAGTTTGTTAGGATCTACTTTCTCCAGTGCATATGTAATTGTAAAGTTTATTAGTAAATATTTTAAGTTTTGAACCTGAAACTGCCTGCCTGGTTTTGCTTTCAAGTCAGCTTCCATTTCAGTGAAGCCACACATACATTGGGACATGCTTTTTCTGCAACTCTGCTAAAAAAAAAAAAAAAAGGCTAATTCCTTACAGCTTTAGCTTTCATAGAATTTCCCCAAAAGGCTAACACCTTGGGAAACTTTAATTTCTGACAAGAAATCTTTGTGTGTACAGATACTGGCTTATTTTTAATTTTTTAAAAAATTTTGCATGAATTTTTAACATAGTTAATTTTATGATCAAAGTACTATGCATTCAAAAAAATAGAAACAGAGAAGGCTTTTGATATGATCAGTTGGCCATTTTTGAAAACACTAATGAAGCAAATGCAAGCTCGAGATAGATTTCTTTCATGGATTGAAGCAATATACAACCAACAAAGAGCTCGATTGGTTATTAACGGAGATAGAACTAAGCAGATTGAATTGAACAGAGGAACAAGACAGGGATGTCCTCTGTCCCCTTTGTTATTCATATTGACAATGGAGATATTAAATAACAACATAAGAGAAGATAATGCTATAAGAGGAGTCCAAATCAAGAATTATCAATTCAAACTTAAAGCCTTTTGCTGATGATTTGGTTCTGTTTCTTGAAGATCCTAAGAGAAGCATACAAAATCTTATTGGAATAATACAAGAATATGGAGAATTTTCAGGATTCAAGGTAAATAAAGAAAAAGCAGCTTTGCTAATGAAAAACATGACAGACAAGGAGGAGAAGGAATTAGCACTTGTAACTGGATTTAATAAAGTACAAAAAGCAAAATATCTAGTTGTCTGGATAGCAAAAAGGAATAATGAACTGTTTCAAAATAACTATGAGAAAAAATGGAAAGAGATCATTAAAGACTTGGAAAGGTGGACCTCCATGAAATTGTCTATGTTGGGGAGAATAGCGACTATCAAAATGAATGTTCTCCCAAAGATGAATTTTTTGTTTCAGAATCTCCCCATAATAACAAACAGTAAACCTTTCATACAGTGGAAAAAAGACATGACCAAATTTATATGGCAAGGGAAAAAACCAAGAATTAAATGGAATATTATGACAGATCAAATACTTTGAGGAGGAATGGGAGTACCGGATTTTCAATTATATTACAAAGCTGCGGCATTCACATGGCTAAAAGACTGGATTGACTTACAAGATACAAGAATGCTTGCACTGGAGGGAGCAGACCTGAGGATGGGATGGCATGCCTATATGCTTTATGATAAAGCAAAAATTGACAAAGATTTTTCGCATCACTATATCAGAAAATCGCTTCTGAAGCTATGGAATGAATATAAGAGTAAAAACATAAGGCAGCTACCCATGTGGGTATCTCCTCAAGAAGCTTTCTTTGGAAGATGGAAGGAAACAGAGAAATGGCTAAGATATGAGGATATATTAGAGAAAACAATGACAAATGCTTATAAGATCAAATCAAGAGAAAAATTGGAACAGGAAGGATTGCCATTAAGTTGGATAGAAATGCGGATATTGTTTCACAAAGATTAAAGGGGAAATTGGATGATCAGATAAAAGCAGAATGGCAAATTGTAATGGATAATAGCTGGGAACTGCCAAGTGAAAATGTCTGAATTATGGTTGAAATTAAAAAGGAATAACTGTAACATAACAGGAGTTGATGAGAGAAATGCAAGATCAAACATGTAAGATGAACATAGAATTGTGAGGCATAATTTTTTATATGTGAGTGGATATCCAGAAAATGAAAACTAGATCAGAGTGGAAGAACAAAAACATTACATGTAAAAGTACAATTTGAGATGATGTTTTTTTATTTGTGAAACTTAATAAAATTATTTTAAAAAATAGAAACAGAAAAAAAAGAAAGAAAAAGAAAAAAGGAGACAAAAGGGAAGGAAGACATGTAACTAATACACTGTAGGATTCTGACTCTCCAATCCTGATTGTAATGAAAAGTATATAGATGTAGATATAAATATAAATATAGATATAGATAGAATTCTACCATTACAGATCCAACTAAATAATCCTACTAAAATTACTAATAACCACAACCACAGATTACTACATCATTAGATTTCTCATTGCTCAAAAATCCATAAGTGGTTTCCAGCCATAAGTGGTTTCCATCAAAAAAATTTCAATTGGCTTATACTTTAGAACCCATGTTAATTTGGCTGTTTGGGCTCACTCAGCAACCTTAACAATCCATTTTTCCATTGTTGGTGCTTCAGTTTGCTTCCAAATTTGAACAAACAATATTCTTGCCACTGTTGCCATTTACTGAAGAAGCCATCTATATTTACTCTCTAGTTCTTTATCCATAATGACCAACAAAAACAACAAAAACATTTCTGATGACATTACAAAATCTACCTTACTTTTTGCCTTCTTACAATTCCACCACATATGAAAAAATAAGCCAATCTTATTCTGACATTTGCCAACATTGATTTGAAACATTCTGGGACATTTTCAACAGCTTATATGGGATTACATACCATCTATACAAATTTTCTTTTAAACCACTGCACAAAGTAAATGTTATATTTTTGGACTACATTTTTTCTCGTATAACCATACGGAAATTATGCCCAAAATTTTTGGCCCATCTTACCAGGTGCTCTTTTACAGGCTCATCTTCTGTCTCTAGTTTCAATTCCATGGTCATCATTCTTACACAACTCTAAATAAAACTAATTTTCTCTAACCTCTATGGCTGTGTTTCTCTTGTCTTGATTAGATCTGCTCATAAGTTATATACGAGCAAACCAGTTAAGATTTTTACCTTCTTAAGAAGCATCTAACTTGATTTAAACTTCTAGCTGTCTTGTTCAAAATACAAAGACTATCATAATGAAGCCATCTCAAATTTTTAACCCATTATTTCCTTTAAAAGGCTTCCTGAGGTGAGGTGGCTAATATTTTCTTAGGAAAAGCTCTCTTTTAATACTTATACCAAAGTCATAGGAAAGACTGTTTAATACAGTGATTTTTAATTTTTTGGCATGTGCCTTGACTTTATCATATCAAAGAAACCATGCCAACCAAATCTTAAATTATGACCTTCAAGTACCAAGAGTCTCACACCTCTAAGCAATATCTGTTCCTTTAACCATACAAAATAACAGGCCTTATAATACAATTTGACATTAGGGACTCCCAAGCCCTGCTTTCCTTAGTATCATACAGTGTTTTAAATTTTATTCTGGGATTCTTTGCCTGCCCGATAAATCTGGAAATCTCCTTCTGCCATTTTACAAAATGTATTCCATTTCTTATAACAGGGGTCATAAGAAAAAGGAAAGCACTGATAAAACATTTGCTTTTATTACTGCAAAGAAAAAATTTAACTTTCCTCATTTTTCTAAGGCCCTTTCTGCACCTTACATGTTTCTGAAACCATCACATGAGGATTCAGAGGAAGCCTCTCTGGAGAGGGGAGCACTTCTATTACTCTCCCCTCTGTGCCGACTTCCTGCTGGATGGGAAGAAGTGCAATGGCTCCGCCTCTTCCTTCCACATCGAAGCCCAACAGTTTTCCAGGCCGCACTGGGGCGGCGGGGGGAGTGCAGCCATTTCGCTTCCTGCCATTCTGCGTGAAGGCAAGTGTGGGAGGGAGGAAGGAGGACTGCGTAATCACATGTCATTGACAGGATAAATAAATTATAATAAAATTATAATAAACCTATTATATGATAATGGAATATATATAATATAATACTATAATACAGGATTATATAGGATTATAATTTTAAATATTGGTTAAAAGTGTCCATATTCTTTAATGGTAAGCCATATTTTTAGAAATCCAGAACATATCTATTCTAGAAAAAGATTCATGATGATCTGGGGGGGAAGTATAGTCTCTAGAGTTTGACTGTAAATATCTCCAACTGTCTATTAATCCAAAGTACTCTGTATATTTAAAGAAGGCTCTAGGTCAGTGGTTCTCAACCTGGGGGTCGGGACCCCTTTGGGGGTCGAACGACCATTTCACAGGGGTCGCCGCTCCTCAATCCTGCCCCCCTTTTAAACGAAGACGGCCTCACAGCCAATGGGAGCAGTGCTTCTGAGACCCCTGCGCTGGGAGGAGGGGAGAGGAGGCGTGCTGGGCGTTTCCCCGTCTTTCCCTACCTGGTGGGAAAGCACTGAAGGAGTCTGAGGTGGAGCCGGAGGTGCGGAGAGCGGGAGGAGAGAGCTGGAGCCGGAGCATTAAGGCGGAGGTGAGGAGAGGAGACCATGTGCTGGCGGGAGGGGAGAGGAGGCATGCAGCCAGGCGCAGCCAGGCACTGCTTGGACGCTCACGCCTGCACCACACACACACACACACACACACACACACAGAGGGCTTCCCCTTCAGTGTTCCTTTCTCCTTCATGCCGGCTTGCAGAGTCAGAGTTGCTTGCCAGGGCAAGTGAGCAGCTGGGCGCTGCTTGGACGCTCGGGCCCACACCTCCCCACACACACAGAGGGCTTCCCATTCAGGGTTTATGGTGCTGCAGCGGGACGTCTGGGAGGTAAGACCCCGTCCCCTCACCCTCTTCACCTCACGCTCATTCATGCCGGCAAATAGAGTTCCTTGCCAGGGCGAGCAAGCATCTGAGCTCCGCTTGCTTCCCAAAGTGGCGGGGCTGCAGCAGCGGCGATCGCCTGGTCACCCACTCATTCTGGGCATGCCGCTCCGTGGGAGTTGTCGGTGTGGCTGTCGCCTTTGGTCCGGCAGGCAAAGGGGGAAACTTTCCTGCGGCGGATCTGCCATCCGACGGGGGAGATCAGTCCCTCCGAGACCGAGAACTCAGTCAGGAAAGGAGCAGGGGGCGTCAGCCAAGGGCTTCGGTTTGTGTAGCAAGAGCTCCCGAGGCTCCATGGCTGGGTTTTTTTTTTTTTTTTTGGCGCTGTTCTGATCCATCCTGTGGACTTTGGCCATTTCCACATTCCAGTGTTGTAGCGCTATGATTCCCCTTTCACCATCCTATGGAATCCTGGGGTTTGCAGTTCAAACTGCAAACCCCAGGATTCCATAGGATGGTGAAAGGGGAATCATAGCACTATAACAGTCTAGTGCAGAAATAGCCAGGATGACTTTCTCCTCTCGCTTTTGTTGTGCGTGGACCCTTGGCGCTTGCCACACGCACGTGTTGTGTTCTTCGCCCTGACTGTCTTGCATTCCTCGCTTTTTGTATGTTCAGCGTCCGCACTCCCTTTAAGGGAGGGAGGGAGGGAGGGAGTGAAACAAAACGCGTCTGCTTATGCCACCGCCATCTTTCCTCTCTCCCTGTCCTTTCCTCCCTGCGCCTCGTGTAAAATGTGGGCTGTTTCGGCATTGCCTTTGGGAGTGACTGGCTTTTTGAACTGTGGAAACCCAACATTCAGAACTAGAACTACTGCCTTAATTCTGACATTGATGGACGCTTTCTGTGCTTATAAAAAAGGGGGGGTTGCCAGTTTTTAGGCATTAGAAGTCTATCCAGTGATTTAGGGCAGTGTTTCCAATCTATTTGATGTTGGAAATAACTAACTAACTAACTAAATAAATAAATAAATAATAACGAAAATGATTTTATGGTTGGGGGTCACCACAACATGAGGAACTGTATTAAGGGGTCGTGGCATTAGGAAGGTTGAGAACCACTGCTCTAGGTAGTCTCCCTTGATCTTGCTTAATATCTTTACTGGAACATTTGTCTTTATTATGATCAAAAACCCCATTCCAATCATCCATGCAAAGCAGATTTTGTAGGTCTATTTCAAATGTCTTTCCTAACAAGTTTTCATAAAAACGTTGATTTCTCATTATTGGGGCCGTAAATACCTATTAAATGCAATATCTTGCCATTCCAGTAGATTTCCACAATTGCACATCCTTGTTCATCTTCAAAAATCAATTTAGGTTGTAATGTTTGATTTATGTAAAAGGCTACTCCATTATTTTGTTCTTGTTCACATACACAAACTCTAGGCCCATACTTCAATTTTGCATGCTTTTATTCTTCTCCTTTTCTTCTATTAATCTCTTAAAGATAAATAATTTCATGCTTGGGATCTTTTTTAAAAAAACTAAAAATTTAAATTTAAATATTGAAATATATATTGAAATATTCAAATATTTATTCATTAAGGAGTTCTGGAAACTAGGATTCAAATCCCTGCTCAGACACTGGGTGAATCACATTCTCTCAGCTCAAAAGAAGGCAAAGGGAAATCCTCTCCGAACAAATCTTCCGCCTCTCCAAAAATATGTTCACTTTAGGATTACCATAAGTCAGAAGTGACTTGAACGCACACAACAGAAAGTGCCACTGATAGGAGGATGTTCATTCTAGCTATCATGTCTCTCCCCTTTGAAAACTGCCTTATGGTGACCCTGAGGCGAACCTATCATGGGAGTTTCCTTGGCAAGATTCATTACCTTTGCTTTCTCTAAGGCTGAGAGAATGTGACATGCCCGAGGTCACACAGTAGGCTTCCATGGCTGAATGGGGATTCAGACCCTGGTCTCCAGAGTCATAGTTTGGGTGTGTGCATACACCTGTTGCCGTTTCTCTTTCATCAGAGATATGTAGCTGGAGGTACAGGTGCTGAAAGTGCTCTTTTGTTGAAATTGCACCCTCGGCATATGCGCTCTCCCCTGCTGCCATGTCCCTGTTGCTGCCACTGGTGTTGGTCTCTAGCAGCAAGGCTTTGCGGACCCCCTATGAGAGCTCCACGGCCCCCCAGAGTCCCTAGACCCCAGGTTAAGAACCACTGCACTATGCCTATTTTGAGAATGACCAAGCTTCCTTCGTGATAGCCGTTTTGTGAAAACATATATGAGTCTGAGGTCAGGCGTCCCTAGAAAGCTTATTTCTGTAAATCACAAGTTCTGATTATTCAAATATTTGGGGAGCTTTTCTTTTAAATGAAGTTAAGTGGTATAAGTTTGCCAAAGTGAAAACTGGAGAGGGCTCATGTAGCTTTAATAGTTGTGTAAAAGAGAAAATCTCAACTTGTGTTGCTTGTTGTCTGGTTGCTTGACAAGGAACACCTCCTGAAATTCCCTCTTTTGCACAACCTTTAAAGGTACAGGAACCCTCAGTTTTCAATCTGGCAACCTTATTTGGTAGTGAAAATCTAAAGACTATTATTTATAGGAGTTTGATAGTCAGAATATTGGGGCTTTCCTATTACACCATATTCTTCAGAAGCTTGCCTTTAGTTGCACTGACATCTGAGAGGGAGGATGCTGTCATAGTTAACTCTGTAATATGCCCAGTGAAAAATTTAAGTGGATATTAACTTTAATTTGGTCTCTGTTTGATTGCTCTGTTGACAGTTACTACTCAGATTGGACAACGATTGTGCCACAGAGCTTGCTTCGGGTGCAATTTTTTGTTCTAATTTGCATTGTTCCAAATAGAATTTGAAGTGTCATTCAGCAGACAAACTGAGGCAGTAGAAAACTTATGGTTGCTATGGCTACTCTACATAATTAAAAGAACAAAAACTCAACATTTTAATACCTAATACTGCTTAACAAAGAGAAAGACAAACCTCAGTTTTGTGTCTATTTATTTAGATGCTGTTGTTCAAAATAACAGGGAGGGAACCAATTTGCTGAGACTACAGTGACAGAAATAAATCACCATATTCACTTGTGCAGGAAGCCAACTGCTCCAGAATTAGTCTCAGGGGCTTAAATTAAGCTCCAAGCAAATATTTAAAATGCAAAAGAGCAGATCCTCAGACATGCCAGCCAGCTGCAGGAAGGGAGAAACACTTACACTGGATCCAGACAGGAAAAGAAACGATCAAAGAGGCAGCCTCAGTCGTCCTCTATGTGGGGGCTGGAGAGGGAAGTATTTCTGGACAGGTCTTGGCCAATGGAGGTGGAAATCTCACAGATAATCTGTGGGACATTGTGGCTATATTTTCTGTGATAGTGGTGCATATAGGTAACAGAATGTTTCCTTAACCTGGTTTATAGGATCAGTGCTCCTGTTTCTAAGGACCTGTCTCTTGACACAGCTCAAGCACATTAATGGCACAGTCCTTATTTCAAGATTGTACTTCTGTTAAGAAGAGCACATCTCCCGGCTCTTTTAAACGACCCCCACCCTTGATAGCTATACTCCTGTCCCTTACGGATATATGAGTTGAGTGTGTTTGGCCGCTCTTTTTCAAAACCATCCTTGATAGTTTGTGTCCCTCTGCCATAACTGTGCTATTGCACAGTTGAAGGATGCTAGTCTAGCATAATTACAGATAAAAAAAAAGTCAGAAATGGCCATACTAAATGCAAGTGCATAGTCTTCTGTACCTTGGAGAGGGAGAAGCTGTGGTATTTCAGGGGAAGTTTTGGCAAGAGTACACTTACCAAGAAACTTAAGTTCTTCTAAAGTGCAAAGCAGAACCAACAAAACCTTCAGAGTTACCTCACTGACTTGTAATGCTGATCCAGTCCTTGATTCAGTTGAATGCAACATATGTACCGCTGTTAGCCTGCAACAATGTCTTTATATCATTTTGATACCCTTTTAACTGTTGCTGCTGCATCCTATAGAATCCCAAGATTTGTCATTTGGCAAGGCACTAAAGCTTTCTTGCAGAGACTTCCTTTCCTATTGGATTTTAAAAGTATGATTATGAAACAGAAACGATTAAAAGTGGGGAATAGGGAAAAAGGAAGGGAAGGGAAATGAACAGGAGATTTTTTTATTATTTTATTTTATTTATATTCCACCTTTTTACTTGCACAGGACCAAGGACTAAGCATATGCCTTGATCAAAACTGATGTTTCCAAAAGTATCTTTTCTTGAAATCAGTGGCTAGCATCCTGTCCAGTATTTATGAAATAAACTGGACTTAGGACATTGTAAATTTTGGCACTCACATTTACATTATTTGCACCACTGCAGTGACCAAAAGTGTTCCCTTAAAATCTACTTTCTCAGCAGCACAGCCCACCTCCACAACAGAGGGTTTTCTGAGATGCTGTAAATCACTGTGGAGTCCTAGAGGCACTTGCCTGTCACAAAGTACTTCACTACCAAAAACGAACTAGAGGCATCATTGCATACTGCCCTGCTCCCCACCACCTTGGAAATCTTTTTGTTGGTGGGCTGTACTGATAAAAGATAGGTTTCTTGGGAAGCACTGGGAGACACTGCTGTGACAATGGAGCTCTATTGTTGTAGCTATGTATCTCACTACAGGATCTTAGCCATTGGATATAAAATATACATTCATAACCATTGAACAATGAGTAATAAATGTTTACCTTTCTAGCCTTGGAGCAGAAGTTTTTTTCAAACAGTAAAAGCATGCAGTGTCCAACAACATTGATACTCATTTAAATTCCACATCATTGCAATGTTATTTAAAAAACATTGTATCTATAAATACCAAAGATGTTTGTAATATAAAATTATTTGAGAATTTTGAGAACTCATAAGAGAGAATTCTAAGTACTTCATAAAAACTACCAATCTCATGATTCCATAGGATGCAGTCAAGGCAATTAAAGAGGTATGAAAATGCTATGATTGTGTAGTGTGAAATGTGAGATTCCACATTGTTAATGCACATTGCAATACAGACAGAAAGGTGTTTCAGCCAAACTGTCTGGACCACATGGAACACTTCACATCCGAATGTGCCTCACATTGTAGACCTGCATCTACATTCAGTTGGTGTCCATGGTTCCCCAAGAAATCTTGTAATGCTTTTATGCACGCATTTCTTGCTTTTGCTGCTTTTGTTTGCCAAATCACAGATATTTTAATCAATTTTTAAACATGTAGATTTGAGGGTTGCATCCTACTGCTCCTACACAAAGAGCTTCTGGGTGTTTTTTTTTTTTTTTATTACAAGAAAAATTGTGCAGGGGGGAGTCCAGAGTGTGACCCCCTGGTGCAAATAAAGCAAGTTTAAAAGTTTCCCCACTCCCAACTGCTTGTTCTCCTAAATTTGGATACCTGTGAATGAACTAAAAAGATCGGGGGCCTGATGGAGGCTTCTTCCTATTTTAAGGCACTGTGCATGGGAAGGATCTGTTGGGAATGTAATCCTCCTCTTCACATATACAAATTGAGGCCCTACTTGCTTGGCTGTAAAGAAAAAAAGAGTCTGAACTGTCTGGTACCTATTTAATATGTTTAGTAGTTTAGCCTTGATTTTGGTCCAGCTAGCTTTGGAAAATAGGATTGTAGTCGAAGAATACATTTATCCCCTTGCAGCTATGTTGCAGAGCTTAAGCATCCATTGTATGTGTACAGGATATTGCATATAGCAACTGAGAAAGGATTTACAGGAATTTCTCAATTACAGTACAGGTGGGGTATGTTTTGGTCATACAGTAAAACCTCTGGTGTGTTTGTTGTCTTCCTTCCTATATTGCAACTATGTTGACTGCTCCCTAAGATAAGGAAGTGTGTCATGCTTGGCAGCTGTCATCAATTCTTGTTACTGCTGCCACTTTCTCACAACTGCATTATTGCACACTTGAGAGCTGCTGATGTGGTACAATTACGCAATAAATTTGAGAAGAGCAAACATCTGATAAGGTTACAGTGATAATCTTTGAGGCCCCTCTCTAAACTGCAAACCCCAGGATTCCACAGGATGTTGAAAGTGGAATAATAGCACTATAACAGTTTAATGCAGAAATGGCCATAGAAAGCATCAATCTTAGTTCTGTTGAAGGGCACTATGTCTCAGAACTACCTTTTAAAAATGTATCCCCATGGCATACTGAAGCACACACAGCTGGTTCACCAGCCATCACATCCAAATTCTTGACTGTCTTCTCCCTGTGTAACAAATAGTCATAAACCTACTGAGAATTATACACTCCCAAACAGCAAACAAAAGACAAAATTAACGCTGAGTAATCAATCAATCAAAATGTTTTGATTGGAGATATCCAGGAAGATTCCTAACAATCTAGAAAAGATGACAGTCCGTATAAAATAGCTGGCACAGCCCAAACATATACAAAAAGTCTTCTTAAGATAATTTCCTCACTTCCTGATATGCACAGCAGTCCTAGGAGGAAATTGCTATTGGAAGCAGCTCAGATTTTTTCCTTGAGATTGAATGTTCTCAGACGTTAGTTCATAAATATACTAAAATCTGATCATATGAGAAGTGCATTGTAATAGCAAATACAAGCCTCTTGAAAGTAGCGAATGTTGATTAAACTGGTAACGGATTTGGGGAAAAAAACACATAGCTTTGGTTTCTTCTTTGTAAATTGTGGCTTTATTTTCTGAATAGTGGCAACTCTTAATTTACAATTCCAACATTTCATATTTACAGAATTTCTCCAGAAATAAATAAATGAATGTAAGTCTCCACCACAATGCATAAGGAGAGAAAGCAAATTGATCTGGTGTGCGCACCAACATTCATACTAGGAAAACACTGTACACCACTGAGTCCTAAGCCTGAAGAAGTTCTTTTTTCAGATTACAGCTGTTGGGAGGATTTTTGGAAGTTGCAGTCAAAAAAGTAACTTCTCCAAGTTCTGACTGGATCCACCTTGGCTACAATCCTACTGTGAAATAGTCATCTGTTTGTTTGTCTTTAAATTAATTTGCTGCTAAAGGTACAAGGGAAGCCCAGGTCTGGTTAATTCACAACCCAAGCAAATTAGGAAAACCAGTTAAGTCCTCCCAGTTTGAATTTGTAATCCTATTTACCACACTTGTGCCTCACATTCCATCCCACCTTTTTTCATCCCTGTAGCTGCCCAGTGGGAAAAGATATGCCTGAAATTTGGGAGCCTTAACTTCCATCTGGGAAGTAATTATTGAGCTCAATATTTTTAAAAGCTTTTTGGAAAATGTCAGAAATTTTCAAACTATCAGCTTCTTGAGGCCCCTCCTTTGTTCCACAGTGACAATGTTTTGGTTATATATCACAAAAATTGCCTCACCGGTGTGATATATAGTGCTAATCTATCAAGAAAGCACTATCTCACAGATGATGTATTAGAAGAATGCATCATTAAAACATCATTGATGTGGGCATATATTATTCAGTCCTCCACAGGCTAGCAGCAACCCAAGCCTGGGAATTAGGCCAGATTAACCTATTAAATCAAAGCTGTTTGAAGTCAAACATAAAATAAAATTAGGCATAAGAACTACTTGGTAAAGGAATATGGGGACGAAGCATAGCAACAGAATTTCCTTTTTTTTAAGTACAATTTGAATGGAGCAGTGAAAATGGTCTCTCATTTCCCTTGTTTCTCCCCTTCTAGAGAAAAGGAAAGTTGTAAAAAGGATGTTACTAAATGCACCTGCATTACCATTTCCCACTGGCATTATTTGTCTTCATCATTTTGTTAAGAGACTGGAGAAGAATAAGAGTTTAAAGGCAGAAAGCTCAGACACTTAGAATCTACAAAAAAAATCCTTGAGGCTTTTTTCTTTCAAATGTCCCTGGACTATCTTTTTGAATTTAGAAATTAAAACAAGCCTCTTGATCTTTAATAAGATTAAGTGCTATATCCAGCTGGTATGAACACACAAAGAGAACTGGTAAATATTAATACATATTATTACTTTCTCTTTGAAATATATGTTCATGATACAGATAGAATATTGATTTATTTTAAATTCCTTAACTTTGTGTGGATCCAAAGTGTTGCAGTTGTATTAATATGAAATAGTTTCTGCTGTTTTTCCATTACAGCTTTCAAACAGAGTCCTATACATTTAACCACTGCAGAAAACCAACAGGTAAAGCCTTTCCATCACTGCATCCATAAACTGAGAGAAGTTGCCCAACGAAGGTGTCCCAAAAGCCCTACATCACTCTAGTTGCCACATCTGGATCATCCACTAGCCAATGTCAGATACTCAATGGATATCATTTGTATCATCTGGTTATTTGGAGACTTGAACAGATTCTCTTCTTCCTAAATCATTTTACACTCATTTCAAAACACCCTTGGAATGGCCATTATTTCCCTCACTTTCCAAACAGAAATTAGAAATGAATTACTTATTGGATCCACAGGTTAGCCAGTTCACTGTCTAAGTACCTCTTAAGGCATGAAAACTACAGAATGATCTTTGAGCAGTGCTGTGACCTGCCTCTTATTGAGTGTCTGGGATATACCACTTGAAACTGCCAGTGTGAGCTCATATGCCTTAAATCTTCTTTTGTTATAGAAAGTAACACATCTGTTGATCAACAACTAGCACACGGTAGAAAAAGCTACACTAGAACCTTTCTCTTGCCTCCTCATTTTCATTGTGTGTGTGTTTTTTAATGAAGGCACATTATTTATTTGTCTATTTAAAATATTTAATACATCCAGCTAAAAAAAGTTCACAAAGCACCTTCTGTAAAATTAAGGAAACAAGCGTGTTTGCACTGACTCTAACAGAAAAGAAAAGGGAGATGAGGATGGACAAAGGGAAAAACAGCCTTAAACGCAGATTCTTAAAAGTTAATTTTATGTAATAAAATCAACAAGAATGGAAATAGTCATTGGAGAAGAAGATCCCAAAGAAGCTGGACATTCAGCAGAGCTGGTGTCAGGGCCCTGTTTTCCATCTCCCTTTGTGGAAGCATGATGGAAAAGGTGACAATGAAGGGAAGAACTCAATGGAAGTGGTTCTTCTGCAGAGTTGATAAATTGGCCCTCCCTCTCATCTCCCTCTGATGGGACAACACACAAACTCCTACCTCAGTCTGATCTGGTACAGTCTAGGCACAGGTAATCACTTATCATGGAATGAAGATTCTGTCTTGACAACCTTCACAGAGTTGAAATAACCTACCTTGGTGGTGTGGTGTGGACACAGTGAGAAAACCCATTCATACTACTAGTATGTGTTTCCCCGAGCTCTTCAGGTAAAATCACAGGAAAGAAATGGTGATAGTGATGGGGATGAGCTGTCATTTTAATGTCCATGTGATGTGAATGCTTAGTCTCTCACGCTCTACCCCGACGTACAAGCAACACTATTCCTCAAGCTGCATTTCTCCAATGAATAGTTATTCCAAGTTAGTAAACTTACAACAATTTTGATTGTCTCCTGCTATTTCGGCTTGGTTCATTTATACCTGAAGGATCATAAGTTCCTGAAGGATCATAAGGATCATAAGTTATACCTGAAGGACCATAAGTTTTCAAAAATATACAAAGAATTTCAACTTACTTGAAAAGGAAGATCTGAACAGAGTGCACTTCAGGACATTTGGCCCAGTTACACAATAGCGATAATACTTGATAGTTTCTCATTTTAAGTGCCTTTTCCCAGCGTGGTCTTAAAGCCAAAATCATGAATGTAATTTAAGGCTGTATAATTTATTTACATTTTGCCATGTACCAGTGCGTCCCAGTAAGTTGCATTCTACTGGAAGAGAGAAATGGCTTATACAGCAAGAAGAGAAGTAAATGATCCATGTGCTATCAGTACAGAAGACTGCTAAATGTTTAATGACACAAAAAAATGTCACATTGAAGTACTCTTGCTTGGCATCTTTTATGAAGCACTGCTCTCTTCAGTGGAGTTTATACAGTTTTAAGCCTGCATTAAAACTTTTATTTTGACATCCTCAGGGGAAATTCCCAGTGTATTGACTTGAAATGTTAGAGAGAGAAAACTCTTGAAAAAAGCAAACTTTATCCAGCATCTATGGGAAGACTGACCCTCACATGGAAAAGCCTAAACCCAAAATGTAATGAAAATGGGTGTCATTCCTCAACCCATCCTTTAAACTGAGGGACTGAGGATTGTTAGCCTTTTGTCAGCTAATCTCTGCATATTTGGAGACCCTTGTTACCAATATCCCTACCAATATTTGGAGGCCTTTGTTACCAATACCTTGTTACCAATACCAATACTTTGTTATCAGTACCAATTTACCTTGAGTTTTCCAACTCAAGACTCATAGTAAAAGCCAAACAGGCAGAATTTGTACCAACACTCCACTTAAGGACGGTTAAATGCTTGGAATCTCAGGATATTAATAGGGAAGAATAAACAGACTGTCTATTGGTCTTTTAGGTTATTTTATTAAACACAAGATAGTATATATACAAATATATACTCACCTCAGGAAAGAACGCAGATTGTCTAGGCATATCACATTCATTATGTTGCAGGTAAAGCATCGTACATGTTACATAATATTTAGGTATTCTAACGCTTATTCCATCAGTGGAGGAACACTTAGGCATCCGAGGGAGGTGATATCCCTGAGCATTGCTATATCTAGCAGCATCCATTACAAGCAGAATGGAAATTATATCTTTAGCATAGCCTAAACCTTACCAGCATTATCTGCACTATCAGCTAGGCACAGCATTGCTGTTATCAAGCAGTTGTCTTGATACAGGGGAGGCTGACACTAGTGGTCAGCCTGCTGTTCTGGACAAGTTTTATATCTTCATCTAATCACCTTGCAGATATTTTATGTAAATAATATTCTCTTCCAATCAGGTTAATGATCTTAGTGTTACTTTCACTCTGAGATGTAACAATCAATGACCACTTCGTTTTGACTGCCTTCCATCTGATTGCATCCAATAGTAACCTTTTCATGTGGCATCTTTTCTGGATCCATTATATGTCAATTTGCTGTTTATATTTTTCCCTAGCATTTTTTTTTTTTGATAGCCTGGCTTTATGCCCAGAACTAATCAGTATCTATGCTCTTAGCATTAAACATTCCACAACACACAAAGATTTGTTATTTATATGTTATGCTTTACAAACAAATTATTTACACTTCAGTGTCTTAAAGTTCACAAATATAACCTATAATTATATAACCATTGCTGAGCCTGTAATAGTAAACCAATGCATTCGTACCAGCACTACAGCAAGTAAAGGGGGAGTTTGAAGAGACATCCTGGATTTTCCCTGCCTCATAGGCTGGACGGTATTTGGGTGCATAACCACACCCCACAATATCACTAGCTGTATATGTGAAGCACTTGCTGGAGCTTCCAGACACATTGTGGCTAGGGAACAATCTAGAAACGGAAAGTGTGGGGAAACAAAGAAAAACACTCACACTGACTACAGACTGGTGGGCCCTTTGATATATGACCAGATATGAACTGCACATAAGCCACCTGCAGACATATTTGTATGTCTAAATGCTGATTTTGACTATGGTTTTCCAACTCTGGTCTATGGAGCCCTGAAGTTCAATGAGGTACTCATCAGGAAGATGTCTGCTACTGTTGGTTTAACCAGAGCATGTTCTTAGGCAAGAATTCAGAAAGGCTAACACTCAGCTAAAGAATTCTAAAGCAATTAATCATATTAGTTAATTGTACGAGCACAATAATTCTGGAATGGGAAGCATAATTCTTGGAGGCAACCATGGGTGCAGTTGAGAAGCAATCTTTGTTTTTCCATGATGCTTGCATATGTTCTAGCAATTAATTAATGCATAATTGAATATATATGCATATGGGTTAAAAGGAATGTCTGCTATTCAGTTTTGCTAATACAGATTTGTAACCTAAAGTTATGGATCCATAACTGGACTGTATTCAGTAAGACTATGTGGTATTACTGGAGACCTGTGTAAATTCTGCCCCAGTACACCTTAAGCACCAGCAGATGGATCAGGCAAAGGAGGTCCATCCAGCTTCTAACTGAGGCACAAGGAAGATGATGTTTCCACCCAGCAACCAGTGAGCATGCAACAGTAAAAAGCAGGACTCTGTTGCCTGTCCTTGTGGAGGGCTCACAGGCTTGGGGCTAGCAGGACAGAAGAAGAAATGTGATCATCCTTGCACCTTGATTGGATGCTGAATGACACACCACTGCCACCACGTTCATCTGATCTAGCTGCTCACTTTTAAGGTGGGCTAGGAGGTGCTGGGCTGGGAGATGCTACTTGGTTATGTCACCATAAGTAAGCAGACAATCTGGAACACTTGGAAACATGCTGTAAGGCAAGAAGCATATTTCTTCCCTAATAACAGTACACTCACAATTAATAAAAGGCAAGTTCACAGATAAGACATTTCTTGTTTTCATCCAAGAAGAGGGATGCTTTGTTTAAGATGGTGCTTGCCTTTTACATGTTCTGCAAGCATATAATTGGCATCCAATAGGCTCCATCTCCAGCATAACTACACTGGTGGAGGTGGAGATGGATACAATGGCAACAGGAAGGAAAATGTGATGACAGGGGGAAGGGCACAGCATCCATGCCATCTGTCTTTGTATGCCTGTCTTTGAAATGGAAGAGGGATCCACAGAACCAAGGCACTAAAGGAAGTTGGCTTAGATAGCTGTGAGTGCAACAGGACAGATGATTACTCAAACCAGCCTCTTCATACTGTTTGGCTCTATGGACTAGTTCAAAGCCATGCTTTCAGAATATAGCTATCATAGAGCTAACAGTCTTCCCTTCCAATTGTCACTGCTGACTCCTGACCTGCATGAGCACAAAAAAGTACCAGCATTTATGTAATCTGACTGTTAGGCTAGCATACTGCTACAATAAGTTATTGCCCCTTATGTTTAAAATTATATTGATATTGATATCAATATAGACATAAGTATCGACACTTAACATACATACAAAGACATACATATACACCCTGTTGTGTCCAGTTGATTGGAACACATTTTAACTCAATTAAAAATATGGTTCTTACTTTGGAATGATTTGTTATTATTGTGTGCCTTCAAGTCATTTTCAACTTATGGCGACCCTAAGGTGAGCCTATCACAATTTTGGGGGTTTTTTTCCTGCAAAATTTATTTTTCAGAGTGGGGGTTGCCATGGCCTTCTTTTGAGACTGACAGAATGTGACTTGTCCAAAGTCACCTAGTAGGTTTGCATGGCTGAGCAGGAATTCGAACCCTGGTCTCCCAGAGTCCTAGTGCAACATTCAAACTTGTAAGCCATGCTGGCTGAATGACTGTACTCATATGCAAATTTAAACTATAAATTAATAAATTTATGCTCATGCAATTAATAGACAAATAGTCTAAACCTGTTAGGGGTCAAAAAGCCAGCTGTGGTTTTGATTTTGAGGATTTCAAGGAGTTTTTGAGCAGGGGGCATCTGTTCCCCCTCCTTACAAATCGTGCTACCCTGGAGACTTCCAGGAATGGAAAACCCCTTTAAGGAAGGCACAAGGGAAATGGTGGGGTCCAGCTGGGACTGCAGAAATGGCCTTGGGGTACATTTTGCCCGCCTCAGCAGTACAGGGCATAGTCCTGGGATATTGATTGAGTAAGTAGAATATGCCCTACCTACACAAGTTGTTACATCTGTGTAAAGATGTAGAGGTTTGTGCTATAAAGCTTTTAAAATTAGGCAACAATACTACTTGCCAAGAAAAGAGGAACAACAGTAAGTTTACTACATATTGTTACTGCATTTGCTAGCCCGGATTTGGGGATGCTAGATATCAATTTGATATCAATAATTTGACTCTCTTCCACCACCCCTCTCCACGTGTTTGTGAGGCCCCCGGACAAGCACAGAACTAGGCTCGGCCATCAAATGCTGCAATATCCCAAGACAATACAGGCAGGCCAGAAACAGCCTGATCATTGCTTTAGGAGACCTCTCTGCAAACACCCTCATTATGTATGCACACTGCTTACAAAGAACTCCCTGCCCCGAGCAGGCAACTTGGCAAGCTGAATACTCAAATGCCAAGCACTCTGCATTTGCATACTGTCTACCTCTTTGTCAATTTGGACTTAACTCAATCATGCTAAATTTTGACCTTTCCAAAGCTTTGTCTCGCTCCCAAAACTCATTGTTTTCCCCAAGTACGGAATAGCCTGCAGTTACATTTCTCCCTATAAAAACCCCTGATTCCGACACCTTCCTCGGATTGCTCCAGACTTCCATCCTGCCTTGCTGCCGGTTGGTTTGGTGAGCTGTCCCCTCGGTCCCACGTACTGAGACTCCATACCTCTGAACTCAATCTTCAGACTATCCGGACTTCAGGACAGGTGTTGTATCACCCAATTCAACAATCCCTCTCAAAATCCCTCTATACCACTCCAACCTTTATTTTCTATAGTTATCTGAGTGTGTGTTGCATACACTGTTTGTCTGTATTTAATAAAAATCTCAGTTACTCTTAACTTGGTGTGCTCCTTGGCTAGCCTGACCCCATAGACATTGGGTAAAAGATTCTGCTGCGTTGCCCTTCCTCTCGCAATGCTAACTTGTGCTCTAACTAATTTTCCCAAACTTAGTTAATTGAGAGCACATATAGGTGTCCCTCCCGGGACCCCCAGTAAAAAGGGTAACAATATCCCCCTACACACTACTGAGCTGGAAAGACACAGGAGATCTCAGAGCAAATGAGGATCGTATCGCTGGTCCAATGTGAAAAACAAAGGGGTATTGTCTACACACTGGCCACATGGTTACAACAAATTCAGCATTTCCCAAAGTCAGTGAAGTCAAGTGCATGGATGGTACTCACAAAAGGTTAATCGACACTCAGTCATTGCTAGGCAACGCTGTCTTGCCATCAGGATCACTAATCAGTCAGTGACAGTTTGTTCTAAAGATGTAATGCTTGTAACTCGATCTCCTGCTTCCAAGCTTTGTGGTTGGTTTTCTGTGCTGTCATAGGGATTGCCCCCATTCCTGTTCTTTCTTTTTTAAACCCTCAACAAAATGCAACAACCTCAGCCCCCATCCACACAATCTGATATTACCATATCAATGCAGAGCTTAGAGGAGGACAGAACTTTTAAGTAGGGCCAAATCCTACATTCAAAACTGCCTGTTGAAAAAGGATTTTGCTTGGGTTTGCCCAGGCTATTGTTAACAAGCATATTCTAAAGATACACAGACAAAACTCAGCTCATTTTGAGGTATACACCTATAAGTGAGCGTTAGACCATGACGGTAGTGTGTCAGAGCAATAACATTCACACAGGATTGCTTCTCAAAGGAATGTTATTTAACATGTGGTGTAGTGGTTTGAGCTTTGGCTTATGGCTGGAGACCAGGGTTCAAGTCCTCACTCAGCATAGAAACCTGCTGGATGACTTTGGGCACATCACATTCTCTCAGATTAGAGGAAGGCAAAGGCAAACCCTCCCTGAACAAATCTTGCCAAGGAAACGCCAGGACAGGTTCATTTTACGATTACCATAGGTCAGGAAGGATTTGAAGGTGTACAACAACCACAGAAATTATAAATATACACAGTAGTAACTTTTTTAGGAATTTGCATTATACCTGTAGGAACTTTAATGGGAATTACGGGCTCATCATAGACAACAAGCAATCTTATGGATCTCAGGCGTATAAGGCAGAGAATTAAATAGACACCATTAAAAACAAACAAATGAGCCAGTTGTCAGTGTGGGGAGATTAACTGAGAGGCTGAATCACAGTTTTAAGACAAAAGCTGTGAGGCCTGAAAAACTAGACCTTGTGGTTGAAACTGAGTGATCTGATCAGATCTTGCTGTCTGTCATTTGCAAAGGTTGGGACTAATCAAATTCAAACAGCAGGATTCTCTGGAGCTTCCAAGACTAGGCGGAGAGAAAGAGGAAGGAGTAGGAAACGAAAGCCGTCTGCAATAGTTTGAACTCTTAACGGAGCACAGAGGTACCTCATGCACTTGGTCACCATATCAGAAAGGGGTGGCTGGAGGAAGAGGAACAGCTGAACTAAACACATACACCATTTCCAGTACCTTGTGAGCTTACTTACTTTCCTTCCCTCCTGCTGGAGGCCCTATGACTCTAGAACAGTGCTACACAAAGCACTGGTTTGTGGACTGGTGCCTCTTAGCTGCAGCCCATGGGAAATTTACAGGAAAGAGGGAAAAACAGTTGTGGCCAATGGACAGAAATAATTAGTCTTTGGTACATAAAAAAATATATGCTGGCCTTCACATCAGATATTGTAGGAAGTGTTGCTCTAGAACACTCAGTATTTCTCTACAACCATTCCTAGAAAAGCTTGGCATGCCAGAATGGCAAACATGGCTTGAACAGAGAACCAGAGGGACTGCACAAAATTAAAGCATGCTTGGTTTTCCATTGGCTAACCAAGGAAAGGGTTCCAACAAAATTATTTAAAGATAGAACTTCTGAAAATCTGCCTAACCACACACAGACATTCAAACAGAAAAAAGAGGTGAAGAAATGGATGCTACAGTTAGTAGAGAAAGTATCTCCAGAAGACAAAAAAGAGTTCTGAAAGACAGCTTTCCTGGGATCTGATTTTATCTATCCAGAAGAGAATGTGGAGAAACTCTTTGCAGCTTTAGTGGAGAAAGGTTATATGCATGTCCTTGCCATGGCAAAGGAAATGACCCTGACAACCAGTGTCATGATTCTTAGAGAAAGCAAGATTCAGGAAGTTCTCTTCAGTAAGCAGATCTTTGCAGACTAGGACTGGGTTCTTTGGAAAGAGTAAGGCTCTTTCTCAAATTCCTACATCCTGTATTAACATGATTTCAGCAAAGCATGTGAATCCAGCTGTTTTTGTCTCAGTAACAGCAAAACCAGTGATTTCAGCAGTCTTCAGCAGATCAACAATCAAGAACAGGATCAGCAGAACAGAAGAGCAAAGAAACAAGTAGACACTGAATACCTGATAAAATATTTTAAAATCAAGGCATAGCCAAAGAAAAAAGTGATATATATCCTATTTTTACAACAGGGTGTACATTTATCAGATATAGATCAGACAAAGGAAAGCACATCCCTTCAACAGGAGAGAATAATAGAGTAGATGGAGTGTTTTTCTTTGCCCTGAAAGTGCCTATCTGTAGCATGATGCCAGTGAGGCAAGGCACATTTGTCGGATGTCCTGGGGGTATGCAACTCTCTCGCTGCATGCATTTGTTTCCATTGCTAGACTGATGGTTCTCAAGTACCACTCTCATTGTGAGGAACAATGATGAATGATGATAATGGCCTATAATATAATCATGTGTTGATTTATTCCAAGTTGTTAGTCACCCTAAGGGCTAAGGGCTCTGATGGAGCCATATGGTAAGATATAAATTTCAAAGACAAACAACTAATGCGTGTGGTAGCAGGTGTATGTTAGGCCTCTCTCCTTATGAACACCATGTAACTCTACTGGAGATGGTTTTGAACGGAAGAACTGTCACACAGAGGAGGGGCAAGCATGTTCTCTGCTGGCCCACAAGGCAGGATCATGGTCTGAAGTTACAAGAATGGTCTGAAGTTACAAGAAAGTAGATTTCAACTGAACATTAGAAGGGACTCCTTGACAGTAAGAGCAGTTGAGCAATAGAACCAATTGCCCAGAGAGATGGTGAAGCCTCCTACTTTGGATGTCTTCAAATAAGGGTTGGACAGCAACCTATAGAGGGATGCTTCAGCTGGAGATTCTTCATTGGACACAATGGCCCATGAGGCCCCTTCCAACCCTACAGTTCTATGAACTAACCAAAAGAAAACACTGTAAGGGTAGAGAAATGTGGCTGAAATAATAGTGCTTCATATTTTGTCTGTTGAAGCTTGATTATTGTTTTCGAGGTTCCATACACATTTGCAATAAAGTTCCACACAGTGTTCTAACAGAGAGTTTAGTACTGGTTGGCATCACAGCTTCTTTTTGTACAAGTGAAGAGAAAGTAGAAGTATCTAGAAGATGGGTTATATGTAGTGGGATAAGGCACAGTTAATTGTCAAACTTAAAACTTTAAGTGAAATACAGAACCATTTGGCACAAGCTTTTGATAGTAGCCAGAAATCAAGCACATGGTTGTACCCTGAAACCTATAGAATTTAGGCATGATAAATTAAACCTGACATGCCATGCAAAAAGGTTTGATGACTCTCATCATGCCTCTGTATCCATGTTGCCCTGACCATGGGAGGAGAAGCACAGAATCTTGATTATTTGCATAAAAAGGCAACTCAATAAGTAACCATAATTATTGTAAGAAAAGACTTCCTTTTGCTCATTGTGCTGAATTCTAAAATATGACAATAGAGAAAAGGATGTACAGAAACGCACACAAACTACTGTAACCCTAAGAACTGGGGGACATTGGGGTCCACCTGCAATGCCAGCATCTCCTTAGAATTTGGGGGAAATATAGCTCAAAGGAGGCCTGCAAAAGAAAGGTAACAGCAAGGTCTTTTCTCCTGTGTATACCAGTATTAACTGTAGATAGCACTCCAGTTTGAAGTTAAACAAAGTATTTTATTTGGACTTATAAAACACACAAGAGAGCAGACACTCTCCAGAACCATGCAAGGCTATCGGAAAGCGAGGCATGAAAGGTTGGATAGGGAGAGATTAAGGGTGGAGAGGATGGTCATTACCAGTCCTGAAGAGGAAGGTCACAGCAAAGGGACTCAGAGACCATCTGAGGGTAGCACAGACAAACAGCAGTCTGAGCACTGTGTATGATGTATAAAATCCAAACTAGACTTAACATCTCAGTTTTTTCGTGACAGACAATTATCTGTTATCTGATTATCTGATAATCTGTTAATTATCAGAGAATTACAATGTTTTATCTTATTCTCTTTTAAAAGTATTTAATAGATCATCTTCTTCAAATATGGATGAGGGAGTTGTGTTTTGTCGTATTTTGGCCAAGTACATAAAGCTGTAATAAAACTGGAAGGGGAGCATTTGTCCTATATATGTAAATAAATCCCAAAACAAATGCACTCCCAGTTAATGTTAATCAAGTTGGAATAGCTGTATCACAGGAGCTCTAAGCTCACGTAATTTATTGAGGTAAAGAACTAGCAGAGCGTGTGATGTTCTAAACCTCTAGAGAGAAGCTGATGCTGCAAAATTCCCATCTGGCTTACCAAACACGATTTTCATCCAGCATGATTTAGTCTTCTGCAGTGAGAGCTCTTTGCAAACATATATCCAAGTGATGCTTTGAAACAGAGTATTCCAACACATTGAAGATCTGACATTCACATGTCTTATCAGTGCCATTTTACAGGCTGCATGTTGTTTGCTTGTTTTGTGCACTGGGGTGTGGCAGGCAAGAAGTTGTTTGCCTAGTGAAAACTGCTCTCCCCGTTCTTATCAATATGTTGCTATGCAAATACCTTGTTGCGCTTCTTCATGTTGTTGCCTAGATATGGGTGGTAGTATCTAGCTAACACACAGCCTGATTTGAACTTCTGATTGGTTTTAGTCAATCTCAAGAGCATTTTTTCCATGTTTCCATAGGCATGGAAGAGTTGTTTGGTCATGCAGGAAAAGAACTGGTCCTGCAGTTACTCCCCTGCTGTTCTGGTATAAAATGAAGAACTAATCACTCTAAATCAGTAAATGAATTGTCCTTAATGTGCTGTGTAGTGGATTCCAGCCAGACCTGTCCAAAACCCACTTACCAGTAGGCAGCTATTGGGATCCAGAGGGGTCGATTCCCCTGTTGATTGAGAAGTGGCTGTGAGCAATCTCTGTCATGACAGGCAAAAAAGAGACCCCTATTGCAAATCCCCCTTGTACTGGAGGGTCACTCATGCAGGCAGTGGCGTATCTAGTGGAAACAGAGTATGGATGTTGTGCATCTACTTTCTTACCCCAACCTCCACCCCATCCCTACATGCATGGATTTTTTGCACACTCCCCCTTGAATTGGCACCCAGGGCACGTGTCCTACTTGCCCCACCCTAGATGCCCCTCTGTGTGTAGAGGAGTGTGGGGAACTTCAGGTAGCCACTTCTTGAATTACAGGAGAATGGACCCCTGTCAATCCCAGCAGCTGCTTATAGGGTGTGGGATATGGGGGGTTTTCACAGTCCCTATGCTGCTCCTAAACCAGGGGCGATGTAAGGATCATGAATACAAATGCATACAGTTAAGAATTTGTAACTGTAAGTTATGGCATTTGTAAATGCTCAACAGGATTCTAGCCATCATTGCCAAGAAGGGCAGAAGGTAAGATCAAGATCCCCTGGTAGATCTCTGATCTGCAGTAGACCAGCAGACATGTCTGAACCCTGCTGGCTGATGACTTCCATGGGCAGCATACTGTTTGTGGCTAAGCATGTGTTATATCTCTTTTTGAATGGGGCACAGAGAGATACTCTCCAGCCTTTTGTGCTCCGTTCAAAATATCCCCATCTGACAGCTCTCAAGCCCTGGGAAGGGCCACTACAGATGCTGGTTGCTGGTAGGGAGGGTGGAGAGGCAATTCAGATGAAGATACTGTTGTTCTGAATTCCTATGGGAAGGAAAAGGAAGGTGCACTCAATTCGTGATCATGCTCTCATTTCTTCCCTCTCCAAGCCAAGACCAGTTGCTTCTTCTTCATCATCTGAATTGCCTCATCTCTCTTTCCCCTCCACTCTGTAAGTAGGAGCAGCTGCAGGAGCCCCTCCTGGGATTTCACAGCTGTTGAGAGGGAAGGGGACGTAGAACTGTGTGGAGCGTTATTCCCTATCTGCTAAGCCCATGTCACTGTGGCAGAGGTCAGTTCTGAGTTTTAGTTAATTTTAAAGAAGGCTGAACCCTATCCTCATAGAGCTATCATATTTCATTAGAGAGGAAACATTCTGCACCTTTATTAATGCAATAAAACAAAATAGCTCATGTAAACAGAGCAGTTTAAGCTTTCAAGCTAGTTATGTACATATTGGACTATTAGTACAGGACAGAAGGCAAAAAAAGAAGCATTTAATTCATTTAGGCTGGCACAGCTTATATATATTATAAAAATGCGTTAAATATTTGCACTACATGAAATGTGAAACACAAAAGCTGATTTATGTCTCATACTTGAAAATGTCCTAAGAGCAATAAACTGAGGATGATCAAAGGGATTCCTTGTTACACCTATATTATTAACCAAGATTATTAACCCTTCTCAGCCCATGAATATTTTTCACGTATCGCAGCTTAGACACATTCCTTTGCACAAAGAAAAATCTCACCTGACCCAGCAGAAGAGCATAGAGTGAAAGAAGTTACTTGTTTCAAAGGAATAACCTCATGTGCAATTGGATTCAAATCCTGGCTACAGTCTTCTCAGAAACAACTGTTTGGCCACTGTGTGAATAGAATGATGCACTAGATAGACTCTCATCTGGCATCGCTCTTTTGAAGTTATTAAGTCCTAGTTTTTGCAGATATGGAATCACTGCTATGGCTCACTACCATTTACATGCCATAGCAGCTTACATCAACTTCTTACTTTCCAAGAGTGGTCACCATTGGCCATGGCTGTGTGGGGATGAGTAGTTCTATTTCAACACACCTGGATAGCACCAGACTGGGAAAAGGCACAGCCTGTTCCATCCTTATTCAAGGCATTTCTGATATGCAGCTTTCCACACATTGTTGTGCTGTCCTGTAAGATCTTTTCCCAGTACGTGTGCAAAATGCTCATGGAACAGCACCAATACTTTTGCCTTTCTGTCACAGTTCTCTGGATCCAAGAATGTATCAGTATTAGACATGCTAAGCATCTGTGGTGGCACTCACAGGCAGTATTGAGTTGCAACTTCCTGCATAACTGGGTCACCTCAAAAGCAGTCCTGCTGCTCAAGTTAAACAGAACTCACATGATGGTGAGACCATGGCCTCTCTCAGAATGATTATGTATGAATAGTTTGGAGTGAGAGTGATAAATATTGCAATGCTGAATTAGTCTAATTTTGCACTCGAGCTAATGTTTGTAGGTTTCCCAGACAATTCTCCTTAATATCCGAATGTATACATAACTGGTTGAATGATTGTATACCAAAAAGCAATTAAGTCAAAGTTATCAGTAACATTTGCTTGAAAACTGCAGTTGAGTCATCATTTGTGGTACCAACTGTTATGACACATGGCTTCTTCCACCTAACACCATACCCAGGCTGGTTGTATTCCTGCCAGCCACCAATAGGAAAGTTACTAGAAGTGACTGTAGCTCTCATTCCTAATACCTATCTTATTATTTTCCTATTCTTACTGGAATGGAATGTTCTGAATGCTATCACTGTCAACTGTGTTGAGGGGAGGAGATCTGCAGTTTACTTCCTTCTTCATCATAGGTAAATGTGGAAATATTTCTTTAAGATAACAAAATCAAGCTATCTATCTATCATCTATCTATCTCCGGGCAGAGCCAAACTAAAGTACAGCAAATTTTGCATCTGATTACTTGGTTGACAGAATGCTACAAGATGCCTAGAAAGACCAGTTTTTTCCTGTAACACCTGTGTATAAGAGGCTACAGGTGGTTTTTTTTTAATAGTTCATATTTATTGTAATGTGGCAATGAGACATGCTACAACCATCCAGGTAACTTAATTAACCTGTAATAGTGGCTGCAGATTCCTTACAAAGGAAGTCTTACCTCACATCTTTATTGCTTCACACGAAGTAATAAAATTTAGATTGAAAGTTGGTGAAAACCTCGGTTTTCTTAGGAAGGCCTTCATTGAGTAATGTTACTGCTTTTATTAGTATCTACCTTTTAAAATATTTTTTTGCTTTGTGTTGGGAGTTTGGTTTTGGCATTTTTTTCCTGCTGTTTTTTTGGATTTTATATTTTACTAGTGTATTTAGCCAGCATTGCCTGGGATTTTATTTTCTCATAGGCAACACTTGTTAGAAATACCTTAGGGATTACCTTACCTTACTTTAGGAATTAGATGCAGTTGAATCAAATTTGAGATCCTGTGTCTCTTAATTCCCCAAACTGTGTTGTCCAGTACCTGTAACTTTTCCCCATATTCCCCAATCCAATCTGTATTCAGAGTTGTCAGCATACAAAGGTTCAGTTTCTGAGGGAATACATTGGCTTTCTCCTTGCTGTTATGCCTCGTCTCCGTAGCAACCAGCCCATTCAGAGCTTTCTGGCTGAGAATTCTAATCCCAGGGTTCCATAGAATCTTCACAGCCAGCCAATTGTATGAGGTCTTTCACCTGACACAGCCAATCATACAAAGTCTTTGCCTGCCTGACACAGACAAACTCATGAATGTTGACTTTTATATATTTGATATTGTTTTAAAAAATATTAAATGTCTATGGTTGCAATTAGCCATCTAGAACTTTTTAGAAAAATAGATAGAAATGTTTAAGATGTGTAAAATATACACACTATTGCTGAGTGTTTGTTCAACTCCACTAACTGGCACTAGGTAAACTATTTTGGGAGGGGTGATAGTTGTACTGGTCCACTTAGGCATTGCAGCAAATATAACTTAAGACCAAAACAATGTTTTGCAAATGCTTTCTAAAGATTTGTTGTGTGCTTTCATTTCCAACTTATGACAACCCTAAAGCAAACCTATCACTGGGTTTTCTGGGACTGAGACTGTGACAAGCCCAAGGTCACCCAATGGATTTCTATGGCCAAGTCAGGAGTTGAACCTTTGTCTCAAGGTTCATAGTTCAATGCACAAACCACTATACTATGCTGGCCTCTACCTAAAGGTTAGAGTTCAGTCCTTTCATTTGAGACAGAAATAGCCCTTCGGGTATTGTTGGGTTGCAATTCCTACAAGTTCATTATTAACTAATCTGCTGGGGCTGCTTGGAGGTGCAGTTCAACATTTGGAGCAGTTGCTCACTTTAACTTAGACCCTCCTGCGTCTTCCCTGTTGTTGCAAAGGAAAGTATATAGGATTCTACACAGCAGCAAAAGTCACAGCCAAATGCATGTTTAGTTAATATATAAGAATCTGGCAAATAAGATGGCAAAGTTCAAGCCTATTTGAGATGTATCAACTGAAGCTAAAGGTTGAAGCTTCCCAGTCTTAAATGCCAATTTCATTTCCCACAATGTTCCATCCATCCACATTTTTATTAAATTTCTTTTGTAGAAGCATAACCTAGATTGTTTCTGAACTCAGATCCCTTCTGATCTCAGAAACAAGACCCATAAGCTACATATTTTGTAAAATAAAAACAAGGGAGGCAAACAAAAATAAAGCATAGCATGTTATATTAGATACTGATATTGTCCAACACTTTTTCCATGATGAAAATTAATCTACACGTTTCCAGTCCTCTCCCAACAGAGTTAAAGTAAAAATGGCTCAATGCAATATATAAGGCTCGGGATTTCATGTCTCCACACTTGAAATGCTTGTGCCTCCCATTATGATTTAGACAAGTGGAAAAATAAATGAAATCAACAGAAACTCACAGAGATCTCAAAAAAAGGTAGCCATGCTAACCCGTAGAGAAAAAAAACCTAAACAAAATCCACAAGTCGGCATCTACCAGAATAAACCAAAATAGAGAACATACTTTTGAAATAAAAGACTTGCTGTACAATTCTGGAAGGAGCCAGAGTTCAGATTCTTTCTGCGCATGTTCCTTTGATCAAGAGGTTGCCCAAAAAGGTTCCCCTATTTTGTGAGTCTGTTTAAAGGATTCATTTGTCACAGGACCCATTCTGAGGTCTGTTTTGTTTGTGCCACATTCCACCCCTCTTTTCAATGCTGCTTGGTAACTTGTTTCCATGGCTCTCTACAAAACATGTTAGTAAAAGTTTTTTTTAAAAGGAAAAAAAATGTTGAAAATGTTCCTTTCCATAAAATGTTATTTCCAGAATTTTAGCTAACACAGACTGTACGAGAAGAAATGGTGCCACTTCCCTGTGGACCCCCAGAAGAGTCAGAATCACACCAGTTTGTGAGCAAGTGAATTAAGATTGTCATAAATATGAAAGGCAAGCACAAGTTCATTTATTTATAGCAAAGGTCTTGGGTTACAAGAGGTCAGTTCTTGCCATCTTGAAGAAACGTTAAACGGGTTAAGTTATTGCATACATGTGCATTAAAATTTAGCAGCAAGTCATTTACAGAACACATTTACCCTTCCTACTGCCATCTATTTATTTATTAATTCATTTGGTTTAGTTTCTCAAATTCTATAGAGATCTATATATTTTCAGCTTTTACAAAGCATGTAACAACACCTTTAAGTTAATGGTCTTTTATTGGAAAAAAAAGACTAGCATTTACAACTTGGAATGGACATTAACTGTAATATTTTGAACAGCGATGTTGATAGTTGTGCTGAAGTCCACAGGCTACTCCGCCAGCTCCAAGTCTTCATACAGAAAGTTTTTAAAATGCAAGAGAGATACAGAGAGAATGAGAGAGACAGGGAGCACATGTCCAAAGGTGCTCCTGCCCCTTAATGAAGGTTTCTTTTTTTAAAAGTTTCGTGAAGGGTAATGGCCCAACACCTGTTTCACAATAGTGCAACGCAGACAATATTAAAACCAAAGTTACACAGACTTGCCACCCATAGCCTCAGTCATAGGGTTGTTTGTTTTTTTGGAACAAACATTTTCTACATACAGGACAACCTTCTCTACATTTAGGGGCATTTTCTCTCTAATCATTTTGCATCCTTCAACCATTTTTGCTGCATACCATCCTGAGGTATAGACCAATTTGAAAGTAAACCCAGCTATGACAATTTTGTAACTACAAATTGAACCAGAATCCACTTTCAGAGAAAAGAGTGGCCTGGGTATTTTTTTAAAAGATTTTTTTTCTCTCTTTTTTTAAAACTGTTTTAATACAAATGTCTGACTGTGCTCAATTGTCAAGCTGCATGCATGAAAAACTGGCCAGCCCAAACAGTGTAATAGTCATTAGCAAATGGAACTTTTTGAGGAGTTCACTAAGTGCTTTCTTATTTTTTAAAAGGTAGTAAATACAATTATTTATATTGGGAAAAAACTGATGTTTAACTTGATCTTTTGGGAACAGGACCACCAACCATTACATGCAGTTTGTGGACAGAAGGTATTTCGACATTCAGTTTTGCTATACAGAAACAGAATGAATAAATGAACATTTTTTTTTGCAAGAGGTAAGTAAAAGATTCAATTTGATTCTTCTAGAGGAAAAATAGGTGGGAGGTCTCTTCATTTTGCAGTCATCATCTGTACGAATTCTGAAAAGAGAATAAAAGAAAAAACACTACTTTTAACTTCCTTAGAAAGAAAGCAATACAAACAGAATTTAGTGTAGGCTGAAACCACTAGAGAGAACTATTCTGAGACATAAAAGGACAGTGAGAATTTCTAGAGTCACAACTTTAGGTTTCATCCTTTTAAAATGTTTTATATGAATATAGGAATCTATAGCTTACCTTCATAGTTGACCTGTCCATCTCCATCAATATCTGCTTCTCTGATCATTTCATCTACTTCTTCATCTGTTAGCTTTTCTCCTAAGTTTGTCATAACATGGCGTAGCTCTGCTGCACTGATGTAACCATTGCCGTCCTGGGAAGACAAGAAGTTGGAAAAGACTGAGACTGACAGGTTTTAAACAGCGAGCACAATTATTAAACACTCTTCTTCTGATGTGCTTTTAGATTTGCTTTTCATTAGCAGTTGTTTTAATACAACTGTTGGTTTGTGCTGTAATATTATAATTTAACTGTGGTTTTAAGTTGTTCTTCATATTGACTTGTTTCATTTTTATTTTTATCTGTTTCAATCATGTTGTAAGTGGTCATGAATCCCAGTTTTAGGGAAAAGGTTATATATAAATTATTTAATTGAATAAACAGGGCAAAAGTTTGATGTAGCTCCTTATCAGCAAAATCCTATGCAACTTTGTTCAGAAGTATTTCTATTGCATTCACTGGAAATTTCTCCCATGAAATTGCAGCTCAAGAGTACTTAACTAAATAATATCTCCTAGTCCGGCCCCTCTCCAACCCTGAGGGAAATGTCATTCGCCTGTCCTCAGATCATTGGCAGAATGGACTTCGTCCTCCAAACGCAGCCAAATCCCAGTAAATTAGGTTGGAGGGGGAGTTAGAATCGTGGCAATAGTGTCAAAACTGTGATTAAATAGTGATCATGAATACAAAACAGTTATGGATGAGCAAATCTAGGCAACTGTTTCATATTCACAACTGCTACAACTGTGACACCAGTGTCATGACTGTAACTCCTCTCCCTGCAACCTTCTTTACCAGACATCAGCTGCATGGGGAGAAGGAGACCTATCTCCCTGCCAATCAGAACAAAAGTGAATAGTGTTTCTGTCATGTTTGAGGCGAGGTCGGGCCAGGGGAGGTTACTTAGTTAACTGTACTTAGCTGTACCTATTTAAGTAGGCGATACAGGTTTCTTGGACATTTATTCATTATATCCTGTCTTATTTCTAAGTGAGACGCAAGGTGGCAAGTTATGGGGCAACTCATAAAATACTTTAAGTTTCAAAATAGAACAAAACAAGAAAATAAAATAAAATAAAAATGGGCAGAACAGAAATTGATGGGGCCAAGGTTTTACTTCTTGATCTGGTGAGAGGATTCCAGTATCAGTCCAATGTGTCTAGAATACTGAACCCCTCAGGAGAGGGGCAAGATTATTTTTCTTCCATTAAAGAAAAACATACAGCACAGGCCCATGAGAGAAAACCTACTTCCTGTCACAAATCCAGAGAGCACTCAATTAGGTGTTCACTGAGCTTCAGCAAGCCCGTTGAGACTGAGATTTTCTTCCTCCTTTGAACATCAGCCATGTCCACATAGCAGCACTAACTGCTTTTGAAACTCCTTGCCTGAGCACCAAAACAGGCTTTTGCAAGCAGGATGGGAAGCTGCTATTTAAAAACTCTAGAAACCCTGATGGGGGACACATGCTGTTTATCAAGTGGTTAAGAACATAAGAAGAGCCCCACTGGTCAGTCCAGAAGCCTATCCAGTCCAGCATTTTGTTTACATAATGGCTAACCAGTTGCTCATGATAATCCCATAAGCAAGAGTGGAAAAGTGGAGCCATCTCATCTTCCACAGCACCTAATAATGGAGGAGTTATATAGCTATCCAAAGTAATTGCCCACTGATGGCCCAATGCTTCATGAATTTATTCAATTTTAGTTTTAAAGCTATCCAAGTCAACAGCCTTTATTACATTTTGTAGCAATGAATTTCACATAGTAATTGTGTACTGCAGAAAGATGTCCTTTCATCTATCCTGGATATCCCACTATTCAACTTCAGTGGATGACCAAGGCTCTAGAATTCTTAGAGGGATGAAAACTCCCCCCTAACCACTATCTCCATGTCATGCATAATTTTAACACCTCTCCTATTACTCCCATGTTTTTCTAAAACATTCCAAAGGAACCTTGTAACTCTAGCAAGCAAATTTACTTAAGTCACTAACATATAACTAGTGTTATCTGGTATGCTAATCATAAATCAGACATTACAGCTGACCAGGATCTGTTTAGAAGCCTGGTCCGCCGAGATGGAAGGAGTGCATGGGGAGTGGTGAACAATGCAGACATTTGTTCCTGTGTGCCTTCAAGATGCTTCCAATTTATGGCTATTCGAAGGTAAAAGTATCATGGGATTTTCTTGGCAAAATTTCTTCAGAGATGGTTTACCATTGCCATTGAGGCTGAGAGAGCAGGACTTGCCCAAGGTCACCTAGTGGTTTTTCATGGCCAAATGAGGTTTTGAACCATGGTCTCCAGAAATCCTAATCTGACACTTAAAACATTACACCACACAGACACATCACTAATATCTAATCTGATGATTTATCTTGACTGAAATCACAATGTCTGACCAGGCCAATGTCCAGAAATGCCACGTGACAGATCAAGGAGAGGAACATCTAGAGAACCACACTGTCTCCAGCCCTGTTATAGTCATTATAAATCCCATTTTAGATCCTCCACTGCAGATTAAATCCTGTGCATTCATTTACCAGATAATGTGGAAATGAAAATGGGCTTTGCAAGTTCTTTGACCATTCACCAGGCTAGAATGAACAAGGAGGGACAAGTCCTGGCCCAGGCAGAGGCAGATTAAATACAGAAATGCACCAGCTCTAGGAGAAATACTGCATAAAATGTTCAGATTTAAAGGAAGACAAACTTGCATTAAATTCTTTACTCAGCTACCATCCTCACAAAGTGTCCACAGGTAAGTTACCATCTCATAATCTAATTTCACATACAGTAGAATAAATGTCACTACACCAAGGTTTTGCTATAATTTTGTCCAAGCTGAATTCTGGCTAAGTCAGAGCCTTTTCAATCACAAAACCCAGATAATTTGCCAGATAGCACCTATTAAAAAAACAAAACAAAACAAAACAGGCAATCCTATATGTGCCAAAGGCACCTATACTTATTATACTGGAAGCTACTACTGTTAAAGAGCCCTGGATTGGAACTTTGGAGATCCAGGTCTTAAGCTTCAATAAGCAATGAGTCACTAGATGACCTTGGGCCAGTCATTCTCTCTTAACTCATTTACATCACAGAGTTGCTGTGAAGATGAAGTGGGGAAGAGGAAAGGCATGATATAAACATAACAAATACTTCTTCTTCGTGGTCTCTGTGCCTTCATACACTAGGAGCTTTAGCGCCTGCGCGGTAGCGTTCGGAAACTTCTAGAGCTTGTTCGCTTGGCGGGAACCCCTCCCCCACGCCGGTACTGCGCATGCTCCTCCCGCCGAGCAACGGTCTCTCCTCAGTTCTCTTCGTCCGCCGCCGCGTACGGAAGGTTCTTCTTCGTGGTCTCTGTGCCTTCATACACTAGGAGCTTTAGTTTGTTCCTCTCACGTCGTGCTTGGCTTGCTGTTTTTTCACGGTTTTACGGACTTTCGGACTGTCTTTGACCTCTCTTTCGGACTCCCCCTTCGGTTTTCGTCTTTTTGGATTTCGGAGTTTGGCGTTTCTTCGTCTTATGTCCGCGCTCTTTAAGAAGTGCGTGTCCTGCGGCCGCAAGGTTGCCCTCAACGACGGCCATAAGGAGTGTCTCTTCTGTTTGGGCGAGTCCCACAACATCCGGACTTGCCCAATTTGCAGGGATTTTACCCCCCAAAATCTTCGCAACCGCTCCGCGAGACTCAAATCTTATTGTTGGGAACAGTCTCTGCGGGCGATAGACGAGACCTCCACTTCCAAGATGGCCGACAAGAAGACGACCACGCCATCGACGGTATCGGCGGCTGCCGTTCCGTCCACCTCGTCGGTATGGGGGTCGGTACCGGCAAAACCGCCATTTTCGGCGTTACCGAGGATCCCGAAGCTGTCGGCGGCTGCCAAGTCAGCAAAAGGATCCTCGACGGCGAGGAAGGCTGAGGCTCCCCTTACGGAGACGCCTGCAAAAAAGCGCCCTGCTCCGGACGGAGGCAAGGGCAAGGAGAAGGAGAAGAAGAAGAAGAAAAAAGAAGCGCTCCCCGGCTGGGGACGCTCAACCCCCCTACTCCTCCTCCTACTCAGCAGCCTTCCAAAGGGCGAGGCGAGTCCGTCGACCTCTCGGAGGATGAGATCGGGACCTTCCCCAACAGCGCCCGGACTCGCCTGTGGCAAACCCCCCAACCCTGGTGGAGGAGCGCCACCGCCCTCTTAGCCGTCGCAGGTCGGCCGACCTGCAGCAGAGAGAGCCCTCTGCTTCTCCGGAGCGGCGTTCGACCTCCTTCAGGTCCCGGGCCCCCTCTTCCGAGCGTCCGGTGGCCTCGCCGCCTCCGAGGGAGACAAGAGAGGAACAACCTCGCTCGTCTGCCTCCAGATACACCTCGGCGTCCTACGTGGCCAGGTACGCGAGGGAATCTGAATGGGGAGAGCGCCCGGCCTCCTATCGGTCGCATTCGCCATCGTACCGGGATCGGTACCATCGTGGCCCGAGTCGCTGGGAGACCTTCCGGAGGTCCCGGTCACCTCGTCGACAGCGCGAATCGCGCTCGCCTAGAGGGGACGAGGCTCGGTACCGTCGACGCCGGGAAACCCGATCTCCGTCGGGGCGCCGCTCCTTCAGCCGCTCTCCCTCCCCTCGATATCATAGGGCGAGGGAGCCTTCACCACGGTATCGGGCGATATCGCCACCTCCTAGGGTCACGGCAACGGCGACGCGCCCTACGGAGTCGGTGGTGACTGAGCGGGGCTACGACGACGTCAGCCTGCCAGACTACCCCGGTCACCACCAAGAGGGTGAAGTCAGTGGTCAGCCATCCCAAGCGGGACGCTGCTGCTACCACCGCCCCGGCTGCGGAGAAGCCTAGGAAGGCAACACCTGCGGCGACTACGAAGGAGCCGGAAAGCGAGCGGCGAGAGGACTCACCGAGCTCGGAGTCGTACGACTCGAGTGCGGAGTCTGAGGTGTCTGAGGCGGCCTCCCAGGAGTCTCCTCCGTTGGGATTCGGGGACCCGATCCCAGATTCTGCTCCAGAGGACGTCCACCAGTTCTCTGCGATGCTGCTCCGCATGGCCACTACCCTCGGCCTTAAGATCGCCGATGCGGAGCCGGAGGATGACGATCCAGCCTTCTCCGTTTTCGAGGAGAAGCGACCTTCCACGGCCCCGCTGCCTCTCCTGCCCCGGGATCCAGACTGGTGAAGGCCGCCTGGGGTAGACCGGCCTCGGGTTAGCCGATTTCCGCAGCGGTTAGAACACCTCTACAGGGTGCAGAAGGATAACGCCGGTTATCTATTTAATCACCCTGCACCGAACTCTGTGGTCGTCGAGTCCGCGCAGACGAAAGGGTTTTGGGAGGCAACACACCACCCCGCCGGACAAAGAGGGCAGGAAGTTGGACGCCTACGCAAGGAGGTTCTATTCAGCTGCCTCCTTGCAGATCAGGCTGTCCAACACTCAGGCTTGCCTCGCGGCATACCTGAAGAAAGTGCTCGATCGCCTGCAACCGGCGATGGAAGCGGTACCGGAGGACATCCGCCAAGCCTCCTCCGTGATCTTCAATGAGGCTATCTCCATCGCTCGGCACCAGATGGCCTCCTCCCGGCACGCAGTGGAGATCGCCTCCCGGGTCATGGCGGGACCCGTCGGCCTCCGCCGCCATGCTTGGCTGCGACCGGCCGACATCCAGGAGGACACCAGAAGGAGGATTAAAGTTTTCCCCTTCGACGGTGAAGGCCTATTCAATTCGTCCACAGACGAAGTTTTGGGAAAATCTCGTCAAGGCGAGACTGACCGCAAAAAAGATCGGGCTGCAGCCGGCCACGCAGGCCCGCAGGGCCTCCACCTTCCGCCCATCCTGGCGACGATCTTCCACCTCGTCGTTCCAGCGTTCGGCCCAGTCTGGACAGTTCGAGACCGTCCTCCGGCTCATCGGCCAGACGCACGATTAGGCGGCGCCCGGCTTCGTCGAAGAAGCTCCTCCTCCGAGACAAAGTCTCGGTTTTGAGGGTGCCTGGCAGGACCCACCAATACCCACTCTTCAGCCTACCATCAGCGCTCGGAGACCGACCGACTCTCGCTCGACACCTAGCGGAGTGGAAAGTATGTCACTACGGACTCTTGGGTGCTTTCCATCGTCCGTCTTGGCTACGCCATCGAGTTTCTCGATTTTCCCTCCTCGCGGCTTTTTCCCACCCACGCCGTCGAGTCCGGCCCTCCTGGAAGAGATCCAATCCCTCCTCCAGAAAGGGGCGATCGAGCGGCTCCCGCAAGAGGCCAAGACCCCCCGGTTCTTCTCCAGGTACTTCACGGTACCGAAAGCCGACGGTACCCTCCGGCCGATCCTAGACCTCAGAGGGGTGAACTACTACATCCGCCCCAAAAGGTTCAAGATGGTCACGATACCGTCGATCCTACCCTTCCTACATCGAGGGGACTGGTTCGCCTCCATCGATCTCCGAGACGCAATTCCCATATCGCCATTCGCCCGCAGCACAGACGGTACCTCCGCTTCGCAGTCGACGACACCTGTTACCAGTACAAGGTGCTGCCGTTCGGACTCTCGACTGCCCCAAGGGTCTTCACCAAGTGCATGGCCCCGGTGGTATCCTACCTGCGGACGAAGGGCGTTTCCCGTCTTCCCCTACCTCGACGATTGGCTGGGGGCCCCTGAAAAACAGAGACTTTACCACGACGTCCACATGACGTTGTCACTCCTGACCCGCCTTGGTCTACGGAGTGAAACCGAAGAAGTCCCACCTCGAGCCGGCGAGGATCTTGGACTTCATCGGGGCGACGCTCGACTCGACCTCCGCCAGGGCGTACCTACCAGAGTCTCGAGCCCAAACCTTGATCCGGGCCGCTGCTCACGCTCGTAAAAGGCCCCGACGCTATCTGCGAGAAGCGTCCAGCAGCTCTTGGGCTACATGGCTGCGACGACCGCTGTGACGTATCTCGCCAGGCTGAGAGCAAGACCTCTTCAACACTGGGTTTTTCCGCATATTCGACCCCCCGCGAGACGAACAGAAAACCCCCCAAATGCCCGCTGCCGGGGGACGTCCCCATCCCTCCGATGGTGGCAGTCGCGATGCAATCTCATGTCAGGGATGCCTTTCCAACAGCCGACACCGAAAGGGGACGGTAAGAACCCACGCCTCCCTGTATGGATGGGGGGCCCACTGCGGCGATCTCAGAGTCCGCGACAGATGGACCGACGACGAGACCGCTCTCCATATCAACGCGCTGGAGCTGCTCGCCGTTGGAAAGCCCTACGGGCGTTCCCGCCATGCCGTGGCGGGGCGCACGGTCCTGATTCTGACGGACAACACCACCGCCGTTGCTACATCCCAAAAAAAGGGGGCTCCCTTCCACGACCCTGCTCGACATCGCGCTCGACCTGTGGGAATGGTGCATTCGCCTGCACACGCATCCCGGGGGGTTCACCTGGCCGGGCAGGAGAACACCACGGCAGACGCCCTCAGCAGGGACACCTCATCCCATCACGAATGGTTTTCTCCGGAGAGGCGTTAGACTGATTCGGGACCGCTGGGGCGAACCATCGATCGACCTCTTCGCGACCAGGGAAAACGCGAAGTGTCGCCGATTCTGTTCCAGAGCGGGCCACGATCGTGCCTCCATCGGGGACGCTTTCCAGTTTCCGTGGACCGGGGAACTCCTCTACGCGTTCCCGCCGTTCCCGCTGCTCGGCCGGACGATATCGAAGATCCTCGCCGACCGAGCCGACGCGATCCTGGTAGCCCCGTACTGGCCGAGGCAACATTGGTTCGCACCCCTGCTACAAGCCACGCGAGACGACCTGCTCCGGTTGCCACCGACACCGGACCTGCTCTCCCACTCCGGCGGCCGAGTCCTCCATCCGGACCTGCCACGCCTGGCCTCGGTACCGTCCTCGTCGCGGCCAGGAAGGAATCCACCCGTCGCAACTATCAATACAAGTGGCGACGCTTCCTGACCTTCGCTAACGAGAGGAGTGAGCCGGTATCGCCCGCGGGGCTCTCGACCGTCCTGCACTTCCTCCTGCACCTCCGGCAACAGGGCCTGGCGTTTCCATCCCTGAAGGTGTATCTCTCCGCGATCGTGGCATACCAACCGCCACGATCTGCTGCCTCGGCCTTCTTCAGGAACGATACCGTTAAGCGGTTCCTGAAAGGACTTCATCATCTCTACCCGCCGGTATCGCCGCCGCTACCGCCGTGGTCCCTCTCGCTGGTGCTCTCGCAGCTGACGAAGCCGCCCTTCGAGCCAATGGCGACCTCGGATGACAGGCTCCTGACAATGAAAACTGCCTTCCTGGTAGCGGTGACCTCAGCGAGGCGAGCGGGTGAGATCACAGCTCTTCGTTCCGATGAGCCCTTCACGGTCTTCCACAGGGACAAGGTGGTCCTGAGACCTGACATCTCGTTCCTGCCAAAGGTGGTGTCCAGTTTCCATCTCAACCAGGACATCATCCTGCCTGCCTTCTTCCCGAACCCGACGACACCGTTGGAGCGGTCCCTCCACTCCCTGGACGTGCGTCGGGCATTGGCTTTCTACAAGGACAGGACTGCTTCCTTCCGACAGACGCCGCATCTCTTTGTTTGCTATGGGCGACGTCGGAAGGGCCTAAAAGTGTCCACCCAGCGCTTCTCCAAGTGGGTGGTGAGGACTATTGAACTGGCGTATGAGCTCGCGAGGAAGCCTCCGCCAGTCCTGCTTCGAGCCCACTCCACCAGAGCGGTGGCTACTTCTGCGGCCCTCCTGCGAGGAGTTGACCTGCATGAACTCTGCCGTGTGGCGACCTGGTCCCAACCATCGACCTTCATGCGCCACTACAGGCTCGACTGCCGGTCGCGCAGAGATGCCCGGTTTGGACGTGAGGTGTTGGCTTCCGTGCTGTAGGACCTGACCCGCCGTCCGACCGGTAAGCTACACAGTCTCCTAGTGTATGAAGGCACAGAGACCACGAAGAAGAAGAACAGGTTGCTTACCTGTAACTGTGGTTCTTCGAGTGGTCATCTGTGCCATCATACACACCCGCCCTTCCTCCCCTCTTTCTCAGGTCCCTGTAGGTTCTACGGCGGACGACAGAACTGAGGAGAGACCGTTGCTCGGCGGGAGGAGCATGCGCAGTACCGGCGTGGGGGAGGGGTTCCCGCCAAGCGAACAAGCTCTAGAAGTTTCCGAACGCTACCGCGCAGGCGCTAAAGCTCCTAGTGTATGATGGCACAGATGACCACTCGAAGAACCACAGTTACAGGTAAGCAACCTGTTCATATATACATTCATAAGCACACCTGCTTTCATCTGCCATCTATGGAGACGTAAGCATTTTACAATTCACATCCCCTTTTCAGCCTTCCACAGCCTCATCAGGTTGGTTAAGCCAAGACAGGAACTGGGATTTGATTGTGACTATGAACATTCAAAGTCTTTGAACCCCGCCCCCCCCCACTTTCTCAGGTGTACCTTTTGCTCTCAGCAACCAGGTGTATTTTCTATTGCTACTCTTATAGCTATAACCAAATAAACCACAACACAGGTAGTTTAAACACCCACTTAATATGTTGAAACCACACCTTGTCAAAGACTCTGAACGCTTCCAATTTCCTCCTCACTGTCTGTGTCTTTCATTTTTCTGGCCATCATGGTCAAAAATTCTGGGAAGTCAATAGTGCCATTGCCTTTGGAAAAAGGAAGGAGAAGAAATAACATATCTGAACTCTTAACACATGCACACACACTCTATCAGTTCTCTCTCTCAATCTCTCCCTCACACACACTTTCCCTTTTTGGCAGAACTTGCTTTCACAGTTAACAGACGCTATCTTTGGATTAAGTATTCCTAGATGAAATATTCTTTTTTCTTTCGGGGGCTTGGGTTTTGTCCTCACTGAACGGAATACTGAAATGAGACTACCTTACCATTCACAATGTGAAATGTTTACAGGCAATCACCCTTCAGCAAGCCTCTATCCTACACTGTCCCATCTCCTCTGCCAAGTAAAGCTGGAACTAATGTAAGAATTCTTCTTTAAATCACTAATACAATAAAACTAGCACCATAGTAAGTAATATTGCTGGAAGCCTCTAAAACACAGGCTCAGAATTTGGTATAGCTAGTTCTGGATCACATTTTCCAGTATTCCTCCTGCCTGCAGGACCAGTTCTGGGAACTACAGTCCAAAAAAATAACTTCCAAGTTCTCCACAGGCTTCACTCATGTGTTACTGTGAATGTTTTGCATTTTAACAGTGTCAGGTATTGATGTGAACAGCCAGAAGATGAGGACTATACAGAATAAACGTTTAAGCATCAGCAAGTAGACCTTAAACTTAAAAAGAAGAGGAAACCACTGCTGCATTCCAATACATTTTGCATAGCACAGAGAGACTATTATTTAACACCGATAAGCATATCTTAACAATACCCCCTCCTCCCACCATTTCCCACTTCCACATCCTATCTCGCAACGAGTTCTGGATTCTAAATGCACAGTTTCTTCTCAGTAGCCCTATTTGTCTAAAACTCTCCCTACCAAGTTGCTAATAAAATATAAAGGTTACTATTACCTCTTACCACTTCAGCTATGAGCTGGAAATTACAGGACTTTGTGTACATATCTCATGAACCTAGCAGCCACCCCACCAAGTTCTTCCTGGCATCAGACCAGGACACTGCAGGCAACTGATCTGAGGCCAGTTTGGAGAAACAGGTAAGTAGTTCTTGATGTGTAAATGGCTGAAGGTTTAAAGACAAGTGAACCAAAAAGAGGCAGCACTGGGACATTTAGCTAAGCACATGTCCAAACATGTTCTTTGATTTCAGCTAAGTGTCAGTAACAGGTAAAATAGGCCCCAAAATCCTCAGAATATTCCTCAAAGTTCTATTCCTTTTAGTTGCACAGATATCAGCACAGCTTTTACTTAAATACTCTTTTTGAATTATTATGTTTTGAAAGTCACACTAGTATAAGATACATTAATTAAGTGTTGGCAACTAAGATAACTGACAGTGGCCACGGATCAAACCTGAGATATATAATAGCGTGACAATGCTGTGTTCTCTTTTAATGGGCTATTATACCACAAGTCCCTGTTATTAACCAAAAGAAAAAGTGGGACACAGAGATTGGTACCTCCAACAAGAGACTGGTAGACCTACCAAAGTTCTTTGGAAGACTTTAGAGACAGCTCTTTGGTTACCATTTGGACCCCTCCTCACCAAGATTCTGTATAGTAGCCAACAAGGGCATGTGCAGAACAATTTCTTTCTTGTCTGCTGCTGCTGCCACCTGCTCCTACATGCCTTTTTAAAAGAAGATTCATGGCTAAACTACACAACTCCTTTGCTGTGTAGTTCTGGTCTTCAAACAAGCACGTTTTCCTCCCACAAACTACTAGCATGGGGTCCCTGATCTGGATCTTCCCATGAGAAGTAGGGGGCCTGCTTGATCAAGATAATCTCTACCCTTCCCCTTGCCATCAATCAGCATTTCCAAAACAAAGAGAAAAGATATACTGCTTTCGACTGAATCTTTTTTCCCAGTCTCTGCTCACTAGTAGGATGCTCATAGGGACTTTAGATTTTGTGCTGATATTCTGTGTGTGGGAGTAAGGGAGACAGCTTTGCATTCAAGACCAGAACTAATGTAGCTGCAATAATATACTCTGAACCCTGAGTCTAGAGGGTTATACTGCAGAGGTTAGAAAGCTGCTTGGCAATGCAAACCTATATAGCACTGCACTACCTACCTTTAAAAATGGAGAGAAAACCTACTAGATACAATCCATCTTAATGCACTTTTCTTATTTAGCATACCACCACAATTATTCAGAAATAACCCTATCTTTCTGTTATGAAATGGCTGCTTCTGTTAAGAATGTTGGGCTATGCAGTCAGTGTTTGACAGGATTTCTGTGAGCCAATCACCAAAACTGATTTCACAGAAAGGATATTGACATAAGAATGGCAGGTGTTTAACTTCTTCAAAGACTTACCATCTGCATCTACTTCATTGATCATGTCTTGTAGCTCTGCTTCTGTTGGGTTTTGGCCCAGCGACCTCATGACTGTTCCAAGTTCTTTTGTCGTGATGGTGCCATCACCATCTTTGTCAAATAGAGAGAAGGCTTCCTTGAATTCTAAGGAGAACAGGTAAGGAAAAGACTTATGCAATGACTGCCATAAAAGAAAACAATAACCAACAATCATTTAGTCCAAATGATAAACCAACAGTCAACAAATTATGACTTTCTTCCACCTATTTAGTGGTTTGTACATTCAAATGACATGCATACCTGCTAAAAGATCTAATTACCTGTACACTGTATAAAACTATGTGTTTCTAATCTTACTCATCAGTATCAATTCACCTGTCCCATGGGGATGCCATTATTGCTTGCGAAGATGATAACCAATGTGCCATGGACACAGTGTTGGACACAAGTTACAGTCTAAAGTTCAAATTCTTCCCCCAACCTGGTCATGAAGCTTAAGTTCACATCACAAAGGGGTTTTTGTTTGTTTGTTTTGTGAAGACAGGCCCACATCTTCCTCACCACTGTGACAAGAGAAATCTAAACCAGCAGTGGGACTGTGGAAGTTCTACCCATGTTGTTGCACTACAATTCCCATCAGCCTTTGCCACAATCTATTTCAAGGTACTTAACCCACAATGTCAGTAGTTAAAACATTTTTGCAAAGGAGGTCACTACCTTCCTTACACTGCCAAAAATGGAGGAAGGTGAAACAGCTTTGGCTTGCTCAAGGGAGCCTTGTGAACTCACAGCAGAATTGCAGGCTTCTGGATTCACAGCTCACTCTTATCCATAATGCTTAATGCTCATCTCACCAAGGCAGAGGAACTCTTAATTAAATGTTTATCAACCCCTATGATTCCAAGTTGGAAATAAACAGTCCACACCAGCAATGATGTTTTTTCCCCTGCATGAATACTCAAGTACAAGGTTGGTCTACTGGTGGACCACTTGCCAGTTTCCCCTGTAAGGAAAGGCTACAATATTTGGAGATAGTCAATTTAGGGGTAAAAAGGGAATAAGGGAGGGGAGGTGCACAAAATTTTGCATTATGTGGAAAAAGTGGACAGGGAGACCTTTTTCTTTTTCTCTGTCATAATACTAAAACCAAAAATCATAAAACGTAACTGAATGGTAAGAGAAAGAGGGCAGACAAAAGCAGCTCTTCAGAAAAGCTGCTTCTGTAAAGCAATCTGCTGTTACTTACTGTAGCAATGCCCACTATCTTGGGTTACCAGTTCATGAGGTATTAGACCAATTCCCAGAAGCTAAGACTACCAGTGGTCAATAATCATGATGACTGTATGCTGCCCTCAAGATCAGAAACTGCCATGTTTCTGAATATTCACTGCAGAGAACAAAAGCAGGAGAGCTTCAGTCCTCTTATTTTGTTTTTACACATCCAATAGAAAATTATTTGGCCAGTGAGGGAAATAGGATGCTGGAATAGTTAAGTCATTGGTCTGTTCCAGAAGATTTCCCATGTTCTGCTTGTGACTGCTGGGATTCTTGCAAAAAATTCTTGCCCATAATATCCAGCAAGGTGGTCAGATTACATTATGTTCCAGCAGATGCAAGTGTAAGGAATTACCTCTTAGCACTGAACGTATAACTCACCTGTCTTAAGATACCCTAAATATGCACTCAGGGAGTAGACCTGACCTCCCCAACCTGGTGTCCTCCAGATGTTTGGGATAGTTGCTATCACTCCCAGCTGGCTAGAGATGATGGAGGTTGTAGTCAGACACATTAGGAAGACACCAAGTTGGGGAGGCTGCTGCAGACCACAGGAATCTTAGAGATTTGAGTGTAGCCTAACAGTACTACTGCTTAGTTTCTGTATAGTCTATCAAATGTGGAAAGTGCTTCATATACATTATCAAGCTGCAATCCTTACAGCAGCCCCACATGATAAGTCAGTAACGTTATCCTCTGTATTGGGAATTGGGATCTTGAGACAGAGAAGGCTGATCTAGGACCACCTACTGCGTTCAGGGCAGAAATGAAATTTGAACTGGGAATTTCATGATTCATAGCTCAGTCTTCTAGCCACTGTACTGCATCAGCTCTGCAGTTCTGCAGCACTGCTGGGAGGATGAAATGGATATGAAAAGAACCACATACACAACCCTCCACTCCCTGGAGGATGGGCAGGATAAAAACTGTCAACAGGCTGGAAGGAAGAAGAGACCACATAAGCCTGCTCTGCTCTGGTCACCTTTATTATAACCAGTGAACCTGCTTAACGGCCTACAATACTCTCTGCTAGCCTTCTCTTACAGTATATAGACCCCAATTCTGCAGAAACTCTACAAAGCCATAAAAAATATGGATGTAGAAGAAGTGTTCAGGCACAGCACTTATTTAGGATTCTCCAACCCATGGCTGAGATGATCATTTGAATGCAGCCAATGTCAAATATTGGATTTCTAATTGCATGCTTACCAACATACAAGGACATCATTACAGGCCTCTAGAACTGAGAAGAAGCCATAACAGTCACGTTGGGACCAACCAAGGCACTATGTAATCCTACAACTGCACCCTTTATCTCACATTCCTAAGCAACTAATCCCTCTGAAACTGGATGTGTCATACAGCCATCTAACTAGAAATCATAAATTTATCCACTCCCCTTTTAAAGGGAAGTCCTAACTTCATACTGTAGCAATGACTTCCACAGTTTAATTACACAGTGGTTGAATAAGCTGTTACACACCATATGAAAAAGTAACTAAGCACTGCGTTAAGAAGTCCATGCCATCCTCCTGTACTTCATCAGGGTCATCCACTGAATGAGCCTCATCAACTTAAGTAAATCTGTGCTTGTGTAGTATGCCTTGTAGCTGTACAAAGTCTCCAATGTTTTGTTTTTACATCTGGAATGCTCAAGCAAGATACAAACACTTTCCATCTCATGAAGAAATGGTGGGTCTGCCCAGCATGTGTCAGTCATTCCTTTTGGAAAATTCTCAAACACACAATCTTATCCATGTTTATTCAGAAGCATGTTTAATGAAGCTTACTTCCAGATAAAATGGGCATTGGGCTGCAGCTTTAATCTTCCACTGAATGATCTTGATCCACCAATCCTCGCAGGTGCACAGAAGGGAGCTAAACAAATCCATTCACTCCACTGTTTCCACAATTACCCTGATGCACAATTACTCTTGATCTCAAACATGGGTTTTTATGAGCAGTAAATATGTTTCAAATCCTATGTTAATTCATTATTGAGACACGCACACTTACAGGAAACGTATGAACTACAAAATGGAAAGTAATTTAAAGTTGTATTTTTCTGTTCATTTAACAAAATCCAGCCTGCTCTGATAGGAAAGCAAAGATCTGAGAAAAAGCCAAGTGATGGCAGCCACCAAGAATGTTCTGCAATATTTTTGTATTCAGAATGGGTTGCTAGGCCAACAGAAACCATCTCCCTCCAATTAGGATACTTACCAGCAATCTGTTCTTCGGTCAGCTGATCGGCCTATGTAAAGAATAGAAAAGTATTTCAGAACATTGTTTACCTGTAGCCATGTCAAACCACAAGATGCAATTGCAACTTGGAGGCAAGATGACATAGTCTTATGCTAAATGTCTGGCACATCCAGAAGCAACTGGCAATGAACTGTTGTTCCATCCACTATGGGGAAAACAAACAGGATTCAGATGGCACAGCAGAGTGAAGAACACAAAGTGCCCAGCTAGAATGCTAGTTTGCCAGGCAAGCAAGACCCACTACAATTGATGATCAAGGAACAGAACCTCCCCTTTCAGAGTTATTTTAAATCATTCTGTCATTATTCCGAAGAGGCTGCAAGTCCTAATGCAACTACTGGCACAAGAATAAGTTAGCAAGATGTGGTCTTTGTAAATCAGTAAACAATGACAACCTATTAACGGATTTCCCACTTCAAACTGGCAAACACACAATGGTAGGAGTTATTCAGCCCATGTTTACCATTTAAAAACGTGAGTTCTGCTTTCTGATCACACCTCATTTTCAGGGCAGCTGAGACTGTCACTAAAACTTATCAATACACTGACTGCCTTTTTTAGATTTAATCAAGGTTTAGTTGCCTCCTTGTTCAACAAGCCCACTTTTGAAACAAAACAAACTGAAAGCAGTTGTACTTATGCTCTGCATCACACTGACCTACTAATGACATGTGACTCAACCAATATTAACAGTGTCAAGTCTCACAAATGTCAGTAGAAAAGATGCACATATGTACTTAAATCTACCAGTGAAGCCAATGTTCTTTTTAAGAACCTGAAATCTGGGACATTCAAGTCATATCTGAAGCACTCCTATATTTTTTTAAGCATCCCCCCCCCACTAGAATAGGTAGCTGACACAGCCAGGGTCAAGTCCTATTACTAATTCCCCTTTAAAACATGATTTCTGCATGAGCACAACATATTTCAGAATACATTCAGCTGAACAGTCACTGTGAGCTTTGGAGACTGACAGAGGCATCACAGCCCGGCTGCAGTTAGAAATATCTCTGCTGGCAACCATCAACTTGCCAATGCAGTGCCCTGCCAGTGGATTACAGGCATCTCAAAGCAAGATTTTCATTAAAAAAACAACAACACAGAATTTGTTGTTGGCTCCTCTCATGAAACCCTGTCCTATGTCCTTCCAGAAACCAGCTGCTGGATTTCCCTTCAGTGAGGTAAGCTGACATAGCAATTTACATAACATATCAGAGCAATGCAGAACAGGAAACAGGGACCACACCTTGACAGAAAGAATAATGCAAATTGACAGAACCACAGTGTAGGAAGTCCTCTGCATGAGATCTGAAGGATAAGAATCCAGGTTTTACACATGCAAGCTGCTGCCACAGCAGCCTTCTTTTTCCTGCCATGGCACTCTTCAGCTGGGCCACACAACTCCAACCATCCCCAGCAAGCGTGCTGGTTGGGGATAATGTGAGTTGTGGTATGACCCACCTGGACAGCCCAACAAGCTAGGGAAAGACAGCATTTGGCTTGCCACGCTCTGCTACGCATGCAAAAACGCATCACTCGGTCTACTAGGTTAATCAACTACCCCACCCTTGCCAAGTCGTTAAGAGCAGGACTGGAGGAAGTTGGACTTGATGATGTCACCTTTCCCAACAGGATGAAGGAGAAACCGGAGAACCACCCCGCATGGCCTATAATCATATTTGGCCATCTGCACGCAGAATTTTATCTTCTCTCAGCTATGGGAAATGGAAGCTGAGATTTCCTCCCCTCTCATCCTCACACTTTTGCATTTCCCAGTATCCCCACAGATCTCTGGTGTCCACTGTGGGGGGAAAGGTGAACAAAAGCAAAAGATCACCCATATCTAATCCTAATAATGCTTCTGAGAGGAGGGAGACTGGTCACCTTTGGGCACTGAGTGATCAAGGGTTATTTAAATTCCACTTAAAGAAAAAAGAAAACCAAGTGAAGTCAAAGTAGCCTTGTTCTGCCCTGTAAGTGTATAATAGGCTCCTGCACAAGAAATAACCTTGTTTTTGAAACTAACAGAAGCCCATTTTTTCACAGTACCCCACAAATTAAGTGTCGCAAACCACACTTTTTGCACATCAAACCTACAATCAAACCTTACATCACCACCCCACCCCAGTACATACACTCCTAGCCTTTTCTTTCAAACCCTGCATGGCAGTGTGACTTTTTAAAGAAGCGCAGGGCTTGTGTCGGGCTTCTAGGAAACAAAGTTCCACTTCCTATTAGAAATAATTCAGGCTTTCACCCTCCACCCTCAGTGCCTCTTGGGGCTAGTAAAGTGGAGGCTCAAGAGGAAGAGGAGGAGGAGGCATGAGGTAATGCAGCCACTGAGGGGCTTTTCTGCCTCTTGAGCACTGCTGGGTCTGAGGGGCTAAAGGAAGCAGGTGGGGGTGGGGAGGAGAAGCAGCGCAACAGCCGCAGAGGTCCCCCCTCCTCTCTAACCCTGCGCAGTGCAGCTGGCGTAGGAACTGGCATGGTTTCCATCATCCTTTTGACACCCTCCAAACCCTGAGCTGCCTTCTTTTTCCAGCCGCCTTGGTCTTTTGCTCTCCTCACCACTCTCCTTCCCTCCCTGCCATTTCTGAAGCCATCAACATCAGCCTCACCTTTTCTCAAATATTCAAATCTTTTCCTTTTCGAGGTGTTTTGAGGATAAGTGATAGTCATCCACAACCAATTACGCCACCACAGTCAGGATCTACGCTCCCTTCTCCTGGGTAGCATTCTCCAGAAGCATCGGACTGAAACACCCACCATCCCCAGCTAGAGCCCTTTCACCTCTTCATTTCCCTCAGGCGATTTTTCTGCAAGGAAAAAAAATCCACCTATCCTCCATCAACGTACACGTCCCTTTTACCCCAGGACTGTTATGCAGAAGAACAGACACTCTTTTTAAAAGAAGCAGGAGTAACGAAAAGGACCCAGTGGGCTGGAGCAAGTGGTCTTGTTTTCCCTAGAAGGTCAGATGTGGCAAAATCTGTGTCCCTCCCCCCGCACCTCACTGAGATTTTTCCACTAGGGCGATGAAAGCTCAAAAGGATTAACCACAGACACCCGGGGCGCGCCTTCTACCCGGGCCATTTCCGCACTAGGCTGTTATAGCGCGATGGTTCCACTTTCAACCTCCTCTGGAATCCTGGGGTTTGCAGTTTCGGGAGGGGCCGACGGCCCCTCCCGAAACTGCAAACCCCAGGTTCCAGAGGAGGTTGAAAGTGGAACCATCGCGCTATAACAGCCTAGTGCGGAAATGGCTCCACGTTTCTGCCATAGCCCCCACTCCCCCCTGCCGGCGCCCAACTCCAGGCAAACCACAAAAGCCCCCTTTCCGCGGCGGGGGAAGCCCGCACCGTGCCCAGAGGCAAGCGCCTCACCCCTCCGTCTGGAGGCGCGAAGGCGGCAGGGCCGCGCGGGGGCTCCGGCTGGCAGGCGAGGCGCGGTCGCCAACGGCCCTCCTCGGCCACAAAGCGCGCGGCGGGCAGGACAGCGCGCCTCCCGCGCTCTCCCGCTCCGTCCCCATCCTCCGCCCCGAAGCCCTTGCAAGACCGCGAGGGGGAAAAAGGGGCGCAGAAAAAAGGCGGGAGCTCCCACCTCCGGGGACGCCGCGCCAAGCAGCCCAGCCCCCCGGCCGGGATTAAGCCTGCGGCTGCTCCTTTTCCGCCCGAGCGGCCGGTCTCTGAGCTCCCTCGAGCATCCCCACCCAGTTTCCTCCGGCACCGAGCGTGAGGAGGCCGGCGGCGGCGCCTCCAGAAACGCGCGGGCGAGCCCCGGAGCCGGCGAGCGCGCCAGTCCCGGGCTTCTCCTCCGCTCCACAAGGACCGGCCGCAGCCCTCGTGGGGCAGAAGTCCCGGAGCCGAGAAACAGGCGCGCCGCGAGCAAGATTTGGCGCCCAGTCGCTGCCCGGTCCAGTCTCGGGTTCCCCACGCCGGGCCACGAACGCCGTCCAGCCGTCCCCACAGCCCGAGGGCGGCTCAAAGGGGGCGACCAGCAGCAGGAGCGGCAAAGCCATCGGACCGCCGGTACCACCTCAGCCCGCGAGAGCCGGGGCTCCAACCGCCACGCGGCTCCCGCAAGCTCTCCCGCTGAGGCGCGCAGGCTCCCCAGAGCCGAAGGAGCCGGGCTCGGAGTCTGCAAGGCTTGGCGGCGTCGGCAACGGCAGCAAAAGGCGAAGGCGGGCTCCGCCGGTGGGGCTCCCGCCGAAAGCAGCCGGATCCAGCGGCAGAGGGGACGGCGAGCGCGGAGACAGGACCCTCATTCGGCGCCCACGGCGGCCCTCGTCCACGTTTGAAAGCGAAACACACGAGGAAAAGGGAAGGAACAGAAACGGAGGGGCGCCAGCAGCCGCTCGCGTGCGCAGGGCCAGCGCCAAAGCCACCCTCCTTTGGGAAGATCCCCTCCGCTCTCCTCCTGGTAGATCCGGGCTACCTACCATTGCTGCTGCGGGCGGCGGCGAAGGCGCAAAAGGCAGGCGGCTGCTCCCAACGGCTCTCCCTCGCGGCGCGCGCGCGGCTCTCGCTTCCTGCCTCGCTCGCTCTCCTCGCCCAAAAACGCTGTTGTAGGTGTGAGGCTGCGCGGCGCGGCTTTTATACGGCGCGCCGTATCCCTCCGCCGGAGCAGCGCCTTTCTCTTCCCAGGACGGCGGCTGAGGGACTGCAGGAGGCGGCCCTGCCCCCCCCTCCGCCTCTCCCCCGCTCGCTCCCCTCTGCCAGCCCAGCAGCTGGCAGGCGGGGGCTCGCGGGCTGCCTCGCCGGCTCCCTGAGAGGAAACAGCGAGCGGGCGGCGGCGGCGGCGCGTGAGGGGAGCCTGCCAGGGGTTGCGGCAGTGGCGGCGGCGGCAGATGCTGCTGGGGGCCCAGGCGGCTCGCGCCTTCCTGCCGTTGGCCGGAGAGGCAGAGCTGCCCTTTAGGCAGGGAGAAGCGGGCAGCCTCGCGGTGCCCGCCCAGAGATGCCCGCCTCTGTGCCGGAGCCTCACCGCAGAAGCGGACTGAAGAGCCACTGGGCAGCCCTTTTTCTGTCATGCCGGCCTGGCCTGACAGCGGTGGGACGAAAGGACAGAAACTTGTTATTTAATTTATTACCACGGTACTATGTCTTTGCTCCCAAGGAGAGACAGCCTTGTCCGGTTATTTTTTTTTCCGGTTTCCGTTGCCAAAAGAACTGCTGGTAGCAGAATGAGGCTAGTCGTATTTTTCTAATAAGGCCCGAGGGCTGCAGTGGGTCTTGCTTCTGAATAAGCATTAGAAGTTAGAAGGTCGAGGGTTTGACAGGTCCCACCTTCCTATTTCATTGTTGGTACACAAACAGGAGGACATAACTTACGTAGCTGACGTAAATGGTTCCTATCATGCCATTTCCGCACTGGCCTGTTATAGCGCGATGATTCCACTTTCAACATCCTCTGGAATCCTGGGGTTTGCAGTTTCGGGAGGGGCCGGCAAACCCCAGGATTCCAGAGGATGTTGAAAGTGGAATCATCGCCCTATAACAGCCTAGTGCGGAAATGCGCCATGGTGTAAACGTCTTTTCAGTAATTATATCCCCTCCACCTCTTTTTGACATGGTGACTGACAAGCAAAGGAGGAGCCTGGATTTTGAACATCTATTTGCATACAGTAAAGAATAAAAATTTAAATTGTAAATCCACTTCTGTGAATATGAGTCCCAGTATTTATTTCTCTACGCTAGTTTTGTGCTGCAGGGCAAGTTGGCAGGATTAGTGAGACTATTTTAATTGGGAAAATGGTGCAAGAGGAAGATTCTCCACCACCACTGCCGCCACTCTCAAAGCTAGATTAAGGTGGTTGGGGCTTTGGAGCAGTGCCAAAAACAGGCTCACCTTTGAATTTGTGCCTGAGCTGTTTGAGGGAGCGGTGGCCCAGAAGTTAAAGGACCAGTTCCATTCTTAAGTATGGGTGGGTAAAGTCCTTGCACAGATTGGTATCAGGTTCCTAAACAAATGATGAATTTACAGTGATTAGAAGACCAATAAGCAGATTCTGTACAGCTGAATACAAAATGTACAGTTGGAATAAAAATGTGTAGTTTGAAAACTCAGAATATGCAGCTGGAAAATAGAACCATAGAATCATAGACTAGGAAGAAACCACAAGGGCCATCTAGTCCAACCCACTGCCATACAGTACTACACAATTAAAACACTCCTAACCTATAGCTACACAACTTCTGTCTAAATACCTCCAAAGAACAAGAGTCCACCATCACTCAGCTCTTACATCAAGAAGTTCTTCTTAAAGTCTAGGTGGAGTCTCTTTTCTTGTAAATTCAATCTACTGGTTTGTGTTCTAGTCTCTGGAGCAGCATAGCCGGCTCCATTGTCTATACAACAGATATTTAAAGATAGCTATGATGTCACCTCTGAATCTTCTCTTCTCCAGACTAAACATACTTAGCCCTTCTTCATATGAGGCTTAACTTCCAGATCTTTACCATCTTGGTTGCCCCCCCCCGAACACATTCCAGCTTCTCAATATACTTCTTGAACTGTGGTGCCCAGAACAGGACATCATATTCCAGATGAGGTCTGACCAAAGCAAAATAGAGTGACATTACTACTTCCCTTTATCTGGATATTATGTACCTGTTGATACAGCCTAGAATTGCATTGGCTTTTTTTTTGCTACTACGTCACACACATATGGGAAGGAAAGTGTTAATTAAGGACCTAAGTGTTTATTATGCACGTAAATGACAGTGTTTTATCCTGGGGTTTTATCATGCAATCTTGGTGAAAACAGGAGAGTCCCATTTTTGGAGAGGTGAACCTCCAGTGTGCTGTAGAAGTTTTGAGTGTTGGATTATGACCCTGGAGATTACAGTTTGATTTCCCATGCTCTCATCCCAGAAAACCCCATAATAGGTTTGTCTTAGGATTGCCATAAGTCAGAAAGAAATTGAAAGGCACACAACAGCTACTAGCTTTGGCAGCCCAAATTTGATTGGCAGCAAGAATGGGTTTTGCATGGGTTTTAAGTGCCACAGAGTTGGAATTTACATTGGTGCATGAGCCATTTGAGTATCTTGTGAGATAATGAACTAAGGCAGATTCAAGTGAATTATTGCTGTATACTATACACTATATAATGTCTAATCAGCAAGAGCTACTATTCTGGTAGAGAAACTGCCACTGATGTAGGGTGTAAACAAAAGCATGCTTTGTGTTTCTTCAACTTTTAAAGAAAAAGTATTAGTGAATTTGTGTAGCTAGAATATCTATTTGCTTTTTCAGTCAGTCCCTGCTAGTGATCACAGCTTTCACTCTTTCTCTCTTGATGGAAGAATCTGGAGCTCATTGCAATAACTGGTGTTGTTTTTTTTTCAATTAGATGTTTGGTCATATGATCTGATATCTGTGCATCAGATCTAATTGTGTCCTCCATAGTTTTATACACCTTGACTTGGATGAGGCCATGTCAGAGAGCGGAGATGCACTGTTAACTGCTAGGATGGTATCATAGAATGTATGGCATGCATGTTTATTTTCTCTGAAACAAAGGGTGTTCTTTCACCACAAGGAATTGCAACATTGCATTAATTTTGCAATGAAACAGAATTGTACTGATTATAACTATATATCTTTCAAGCAGTGTAGCTTCTGCCCTCATAACATTTATTTTGAAACATGTGAACATTGATGAGATTTGGATTGTGAGAATTGCAGGCTTATGTTCTTCCTCTATGGAGCAGAAACAGCCAGATAGCACTTCTAAATGGTTCCTCTTTCTGGAAATACAGGTTATCACCACATTTTTCTGTAACCCAACAAGCACCTGAATTTCTGAATCTTATGCTTAATTGCATACAGAGGAACTTATTTTCACTTACCAAATAAGTGTGCTTAGATGCACAGTTTTAATTTATAGTAATATGCAGATTTGTAATATTGCTTTAGAACAGCATTTGATCATGTTATGATGCTGGGATGCTTTGATTATAGTGAGTGAGTCTATCAGTTTGGTTCACTGCAAAAGTCCTCTTTTGGCGTTGAGAACTGTCATTAGTAAGAACGAAATCTTTCCAGGCATGAAGCTATTCGTAATATCTGTCTGTCAGATCCCATATTGCAAACAAGTAGGATTTGTCTTTCTATTCAAGTTCTTTGCCTTTTCTCTTTTGCCACTTATTCACAAGTCTGTTTTAGCCTCTGTTTTAGGCCAAGTAGGCTTTCCATCTCTACCTTTTTGTTTGTATGTTGTCTCTAATGGCATGGATATGTACAATACATTGAATAACTGAACTGCTTGAAATGTTCAATTTCTCTGACCCAAAGATGGGAAAAGTTATTTTTTTAAAGTACAGCTTCCAGAATCCCACAGGCAGCATGGTCAATTTAGGGAGCTATAGTCAAAAAGTAATTTTTTCCAAAAGTTTGTCAGTATCTAACCACGGTGTGTGTGGGATGGTTCTGTGTTTCCTCAAGTTTTGTGCTGTGATCTATTTGCTGTCAGTTCGGGAAGACTGTCCTGGGGAAAGCAGGGGCATTTGCCTGTCTCTGCTCTGATGTTCCTCAAAAGAAATTCCTTTTCTGAGAGTATATTTTATCATGGTTCCACTACACAAATCATAGTACCCCCTAAATCTTTTTGAAAATTAGTACCTCTAACTTCTCTTTTACAAATGCATCCAAGTTGTTTAGCCAACTTCCAAAAGAGAAAAGGCCCAGTCAACCATTTCCACATTCAAGTAAGAAAAAGGCACCTGCTTAACCCATAGCTCTTTTTTTCTCTTATGTATTCTCTCTGTACGAGCAGTAGCACAAAAAGTGTCTATTCCTATCTTTCTTTCCAGTGCTTCTTGACCATTCTTTAGGAAAGGGGTCTGCTTTTCCACATCAAACTTTCAACTTTAATAAAGTAGTCTCCTGAATCTACTCTATTCTATATTCCATATTTTGTTCTATAGTATTATTCAATATTAAGTCATTCAATTCTATAATTCTGTATTAATATATTGCACCTGTTCTGCTGCGTCAAGGAACCCACAGACCTGATTTTGCAAGACCTGAGCAGAGCAGTTGATGATGGGGGGGCGGGGGGAGGTGATGCTGGTTCTTGAATGTTTCTTATTCATAGGCTGGCATAAGTCAAAGCCAACTTGATGGCAAAAATAATATTTGTTACTCTCAACAACCTCTTAAGAATCCCGCACATTACATGAGGAAATCTCTCATCCTCTAGACATTTTTTTCTGCCTACAACTCTCATAAGCCCCACCCAGCATGGCCAACGGTAAGGAATTGTAGTCCAATCACCAAGACTGTAAAAGAAAAGTGAATCATTTAACAGAAAAACTGGCTTGGCCAGGTCTTGTCTAGATATGCCTCTGAGTGTTGTCTTGTCTGGTTATCAGCTATTAGCTCTGTGAATGGACCAGGAAGATGGAAAGATTACTCATACCTTTGTCCTCTTCCTGACCAGGGGAAGGTGGTTGAGCTAAGTCAGCTGTTTCAGAGACAGAGATGATACTGACAAAAATGCATAAGTAGACTAATGGAGAGCCAGTGTGGTATAGTGGTTTGAGCGTTGGAGTACAAATCTGGAGATCAAGTTCGATTCCCCACTAAGCTGTGGAAACCCACTGGATGACCCTGGATGCATCACACACTCTCAGTCTCAGAAAACCCAGTGGTAAGTTAGGATTGCCATAATTCAGAAATGACTTGAAGGTACATAACAGCAAGAAGACTAATGGAGCTCTGAACAATTTTAGAGGGCACGTCAGTTCTCAGCCTGCATAATTCGTAAACACATGGAAATATTATAGAATGCTACGATAATCTCCACTGACCTCATTCAAAGTAAACCAAACTCAGAGTAAGCACTAGAACCCTGGAACTGTACTGCATAGAGAAGCATAAATACTTTTTTATTAGTACTGACTGGCATTGTGATATTATGAATGCTGACTAAGCAGTCCTGGTCATATCCTTTGTTAGGGAAGTTACAGGAGAATGGCTTTATGGCTGGATAGTATTTCCTCATAAAAGCTAATGCTTGAGGCATACCAAGGCAATCAGGGCCAGTTTCAGAACTGACTGCATGATGGTGGGGGCAATGAAAAAGTTGTTTTTACCTGTCTACATTGCACCATCTCAATCTTTCCTGGAACAGTTGTTTTGGCTAGTTGAGAGGCAGGTGGGTAGCTTTGAAGTACTCTTAGATCCATCTGTCACTGGAGCCTGAGGTGGACCCTGGTTTGGAATGCCTGGGGACAGCTTTGACTGGTTTGTCACCTACTGCCTTTCCAGGACAGGGTTAAACTAGCATGGTCAACTTCCCAATTAGATTGCTATAATGTGTTCTACATGTGGCTGCCTTTGAAGGACATATAACCTATAGTTACTGCAAAAAGTAGCAGCAAGATTGCTGACCAGAGTTCCATGCAACAACAGTTTTAAAGGAACTGCACCGACTGCCAATTTATTTTATTAGTTATTTGACTTATATCCCATTAAAAGCAGCTTACAATGTAAGTTAAGCAAAACAAAATAGTTAAAACAATATGTAATATGAATATTTAAAAAATGTTAACTCATCAATCCAACATAAAATACAATTTTTAAGACATTAATTAAAAAATTAATGCATATTACATGAAAAACATATTATATGCTGCAAACAGCATGCCTAATTACCAGTATATGTCCCCCTACTCTGATCAGTTAAGGATGAAGGCTTATTTAAATAAGAAGGATTTTGCCTGCCAGCAAGAAAAAAATATAGAGAAGCCAAACAAAACCTCCTTCAGGAGGGAATTGCATAGCTGAAGAGCAACCACCAAGAAGGCTTGTGCTCATATCCTTACCACAGGAACCTGGGACAATAGAGGGGTGGAGGGTAGGCCTTCTCATGAAGGTTGTGACAGGCAGGCTCATATGTAGAAATATGGGATTTTAGATAGCCTAGGCCTAAGCCAGAAGAGCTTTACAGCCCAAATATTTCCAATCTAAATTAAAGGTTCTGATGATGATATACAAAACCTTAAATGACTCGGGACTCCGATATTTGGAGGACTGCCTTTCCCTATATAAGCTTGCCTGGAGACTGAGATCTGCTGAAGAGTCCTCCTTTGACTTCCACAAGTGAGAGCAAAACACTGGGAGAGGAGATGAGAGAGGGCCTTCTCTGCTGCAGTGTCCTATTTGCGGAAAGACCTCACCTTGGATGACTGATTGGTGCCAACGTTAGTTTCATTACAGTGCCAAGTTAATACATGGCTTTTTGTTAAAGCTTATGGTCCCCTAACATATCTTTCAAAAATGACATTTACATGATTTTAAGCTGTTTCAGCCTTTTAAAATTGCTAAATTAGCATGTTTTTAGTCTGTTTAAATTATTTTTATTCTTTTATATTTTGAATTGTATGCTACTCTGAGACCCATGGTATAGGGTGGGATATAAATGTTTTAATAAAGAAAGAAAATAAACAACATTACATTTGAGGGAGGAACTCTATTGAGGAGGAACTCTCAAAATCTGTAAAGATATTGGACAGAAAATTGCTTGGATGCATTCTAGCTTCAACTTCACATTAAAGGTAGATTTTGGGAGGAGGAGATAACTGAGTTATGCACCTGTCCAGCTTTGATAGGTCTATTTATTTTGTTCAATCGGATGATGTGGACAATTTGCTTGGAGAAATGAGATTGACCACTTGTTTGTTAAATCTGTGTCTTTTCTGGATATGTAATATCTTGATTATTGCTGCCAGAGATGGGTGGGCCAGGTAGGGGGTGGTGGGAACTATTAATATTTATTTGACAGAGCTGTGTTCCAGTTTCCCTAAAAGATGTGGCTGTAAGACCTCTGTTGAAGAAGCTTTTACTAGACTCCATGGTCTGATGTAGCTATTAGCCAGTGTCCAATTTTCCATTTTAAAGTAAAGTATTAGAATTAATAGTGACAGCCCAATTGCTTTATTGTATGATTACCAATCCATTTCGGTCTGGTTTCAGGCCTGACTGTAGGACAGAAACAATCTCAGTCACCTTGGTAGATAACCTATTACAGTGACTGGATAGGGAGAGTACATCACTGTTGGTTCTGCTGGACCTTTCAGCAGTATTCAATATCATTGATCATTGTAGCTTTTTGGTTTGTGTAATCAATATAGCATTGGGGTATTGTTTTGCAGAGAATCCAGTGCTTTTTGTCTCAGCATTTCCAAAACTGGAGGGGACTGCTATCTGGTCTTGGGGTTCTTGGGGCTCAGTACTGTCTTCCATGTTTAAGTTGGAGGTTTGGTCTCACCACTGTGGACATACAGAATCTAGACTTAGTGAATGACTGGATGCGGGTGAATAAACTGAGTCTCAGTCCAGACAAGACAGACATTCTGTTGGTCAGCAACAAAACCAGTCTTGGATTAAGATTGCAATCTGTTCTCCCAGTCCCCTGAAAGGCCAATTTTGTTTGCTTATTTATTTATTTAGAGAATTTATACCCCATTCTTCAGCCAAAAAGGCTCCCAGAGTGGCTTATACATTGCTGATTGACAGTTCCCTTTCCTCACACTTACAATCTAAAAAGATTCAAAACGCAAGGAAAAGGGATGGCATGGAGCGGGGAAGGGAATTAAGTCTAGCAAATGCTGGCTGCTGTTCTTTCCCTCAGAGACCACAGAAGTGGCAACTGGAATGGAGGAACGGCCTCTCACCAGCTACTGAGACCAGTATAAGTTTCCAGTTTGGAGGTGCTCTTGGCCCACCACTGAGTATCTTTGCCCAGCTTCAGGTCTTCCTGGTGGATTTGGCCACTACAGTTCATGCTTTAATTACCTTCAAACTGGAGCATAAAAATGCAGCAGGTATTATGCGACTTACGGGTACGGGAAAGAACACAGAGAGACAATCTGTTCACAGATTTAAAGTTTCAGTGGTAGAATTTGGGGATGGGGTTGGGAGAATCATTGTTCAATAACTGGGAACCAGAAATTATTCCAAGTTTCCTGCAGCTGCACAGAGATTTACCATTCTGGAGTGTATCCTGAGTACTATATTACCAATCCTAAATGCATCTCAAGCTGCATTTTGCCCACCCTGATACTGACTGAGCAAAGAGGAGAGGGCACTGCCATCAAATTCCCTTAGAGTCCACCCTAAAGCCACTAGAAGCTAGATCATACAGGGGTGGGGGCAATCCCTTTCTATTATTCTCTTCGAATATATCAAAACCTCTGTTACACAGAACTCAGGATGGAGGAGATCCTGGAAGCTAGAGAAGTGCACATGGATTTGCCAATTAGTCACTGAAGCAGGTTCTTGTGGCTTGGACAGCAGCTCACAGACAGCTGAGCAGTAGGGATACTGTCTCATGTGGCTGCAGTTCCATCCCAAGAAAGTGTTTCACCTGTTGCATCACTATTAATCACAGAGCTTCCAAGGGTGAGCAAGCCTGCCTGAAGCAAGTTAACATCCCATGAAGGAACATCTTCCTTGTGCGCAGTACAGGGCTGAAAGACATAACCACACATCCCATCTTCTGAATTTGGTTTATATATGAGTAATGTTTCACTGTGTTTGGATACTGAATGACATTCTATTGCCCAGTAACACAGATAGGAAAGGCAGTGATAGTGTAGCATTAGCAGAAACTATCTTTTAATCCCCCCTCTGTCCTATATTCCATTGCGAATAGGAACAATGTTCTTTACATTATGGCTTGGGCTGCTGTCAACAACTGTGATTTAATAGTAGAGCTTGGAAATTTTACTTTTTTGAACTAAACTTCCAGAATCCCTCACTCAGGGGCCATGCAGGCTGAGGGATTCTAGGTATTGTAGGCTAATGAAGGCCATTTTCACCCTACACTGTTATAGTGCTATTATTCCACTTTCAACATCCTGTGGAATTCTGGGGTTTGTAGTTTACTGAGGCCAAGAGTTCTCTGTCTGAGAATTCTAAATACCCCTCCCTAAATTGCAAACCCCAGGATTCCATAGGATGTTGAAAATGGAATAATAGTACTATAACAGGGTAGGGCAGAAATGGCCAAAGCCTTTTTCCAAGCTCTGATTAAGAGGTTTTAGGATTTGGTGTTTATTATAAATGTTTATTATTAATAAAGTTATCTATATGACGTTAAAGTAGATGATGAGGATATTGAACTAGTCAACGATTTTCTATACCTTGCTCGGTTATTAATTAGAATGGACGTTGCAGTGATAAAATAAGAAGAAGACTTGGACATGGAAAGGCTGCCATGAAGGAACTAGACAAGATCCTCAAATATAAAGCCATATCTTTTCATATCACTGTCAAGATTGTCCATGACATTGTATTTCCAACTGCTATGTATAATTGTGAAGGCTGGATAGTGAAGAAAGCTGATAGGAAGAAAATCAACTCATTGGAAATGTGGTGCTTGAGGAGAGTTCTGTGGATACCATGGACTACTAGAAAGACAAATAAATAGATCCTGGAGGAAATCAAGCATGAACTCTTTTCAGAAGACAAAATGACTAAACTGAGAGTGTTGTACTTTGGACATATCATGAGAAGACATGACTCACTTGAAAACACAATAATGCTTGGGAAGGTAGAAGGCAGTGGGAAAAGAGGAAAACTGTATTACAGATGAATAGGCTCAAGGAAGCCGCAATGACCTGAGTTTGGAAGACCTGAGTAGGGCTATTGATAACAGCGTGACTTGGAGGTCTCTCATTGGTAGAGTTGCCATAAGTCAAAGTCAACCTGATGGCAATTAATAGCAGCAACCAAGATTTGGTGTAAATTTACTCCACCTCCATATATCCCATGCTAGCATATTTTATATTGTATCTCCCCATGCAAATTAGCATGAGTCTTGAGATCCTCAGGAGAGGGCTTTTTCACAGCATTGCCACAGGCCTGTCTAGTGTGAAGATGTGAGAAGGCATTCTCAGTGGCTTATCCTGGACTGTGAAATTTCCTGTCATTGGAGGCTAGGCTGGTCTGCTCTCTGGTTAACTTCTGGTGAAAAGTAAAGACCTTTTCATTTGAAGAGGCATTTTGTAATAGATGATGGCTCAGAGGTCAATGAGCAATAGACCAAACTATCTTCCCAACACCCCCATCAGCTGAAAGACAAGCTGAGACAGAGGCCATTTCCGTACTACAGTGTTAAAGTGCTGCTATTCCACTATCAACCTCCTATGGAATTCTGGGGTTTGTAGTTTAGGGAAGGGCATTTTGAATTCTCAGCCAAAGAGCACTTTGGTCTCAGTAAACTACAAACCCCAGAATTCCACAGGGTGCTGAAAGTGGAATAGCAACAGTTTAACACTGTAGTGCGGAAATGGCCAGAGTTGTTGCAACCAGTGCTAGAGGGAGAGGGGACCAGCAATGACTTAGAGGAATTAGATCCACCTTTGCCCCTCAGCACCCAATTACATAGGAGACAAAAACGAGCATCTCAGAGGGAGGCCATTTTGGTGAGATTGAGAAAACAGAATAATGATGACTAACACCTGTTTTCGTTGGCTATATAGGTCTGTCAGCTTGGCTTGCTATTTGCTTGTAGTAAATTGCTACTCAGGCTCACATGACCCTTGTGTTCTGGCTCTCTTGACCCTTTTTTGGATGGACCTTTGGCGTTTTGGACTTTTTGGATTTGACCTTGACTTCGGCTCAGCTAAGCATTTCTGCTTGACTGTTTGCATTGGATGCTCCCCACTGCCTCCTCCTCTTGGGCAAGTACTATCACCTTCCTTCCCTTGCTGGCAGAGAAGCATTGACAGAGGGTTGAACTCTGACACATGTGAGGTTTAACTGCCATGCAGAAGAGGTTTTTCTTTAATGGGGTGGTTGCTGCATTTTTATTTTAATTGGTATATCTTTTAAATAATTGTATCCTGCTGTAAATTATGGGTATTTTAGCATGTTAGCTAATTTAACTCTTTAATTAATTTAATTAATTTCATTCAAACTATTGTATTGCCAGATTTTTAATTGTATCTGGGTTTTTTTAAAACCTTATTAAAGCTTTGGGTCCCCAATGGGAGAAGAACAGGATATTAAATAAGTAAACCGATGAATAGATTTATAGACTGATAGATAGTTCAACTGATATAGTGAGACCATCAGATATTAGAGCCCCTTACCTGGCAGACTTTGAGTGAAGTGTTTTGTAAACAGGCAAGTCTGAAACAAAACATTCCTCATCTGGAAGGTGCTTCACTTCCCTGATAATTTTTGCTGCACCTTCTTCTAGCACAGGAATGTCCTTTTTGAGATCGAGTGGCTGTATGCAGTATTTCAAGTGTGGCCATACCATGGACCTACCAGTAACCCTCTTGCACTATAAAGTGTTTTTCAGAACTTAAAAATGAATAAAATTCTAATAACATGAGCTTCTCTGGACTTTAGGTTATTCCATGACAACTCAGGCTGTAACAAGTGTGTTCATTTTTAAGGTCTCACACGTCTCTTTGTTGTTACTAACCAAAGCCTTATAAAACTTAAGAGCCAGAGGGATTGCTGAATAGCATTTCCAGTGGAAAGGGTTGAGATTTCAGTATCCAAGGTGCTTTTGGGTTTTTTGTTTTGTTTTGTTTTTTTGCACTTCAGCCTCTGGCTGAAGGGTTCTGAGAACTGTTAAAAAAACTAAGTTTTCCAGTCCCTGTATAGCAGATGTCCTTCCCTAATGACGACGACGTTTAGAATAAATGATACAGAGTGCCAGAAACTGTAGACTAAAACATGCATATAAAGGTAAGTTATATATATTTGTTTCATTTACCTTGTTTATGCCTCTCATAGATCACAACTTTATTTTGTGCTGAATTGTGTAGAGCTTGTAGATTTATGCTTTATAAAGTAGAGATGACAGACACAGTCTAGGACATAATGGATGAGAAATGTCATAGTGAAAAGCATCTCCTAGAGGTTCAGTTGCTAATTGAGCATTAGGAGCATTAGGAGCACTAGAAAACACCGTTTTCCCAAAATGATGATATGGAGAGTGTATGATGAAAGCTAGGGCTCCTTGTCAAGGTTGGACATGTACATGTACCATGGCACTTTTGGGGAAAACATTAAAGTGTTTGATATTGCAGCTGGCCTATGACCCAACTGTTTATAGTCATATATTTCAAATATCTGTGGAATAAGTAGATTTAAACAGGTCATTAATTAGATAAAAAGTACAGCACTCTGAAAGATTAAGAGGTTAGACAATAGAATTTTATTCTGGAGCAACTCCTAATGATTTTCCACTAGATTAGTTCATATTTCCCAGGCAATGTCATCATTAAAGATGGTGAATTAAGTTCCAGTCCAGTTCAATATAACAACAAGAAATGGATTGTAAGAGGATACTGGCTCCAGCAAGTCCTAATGATATTATAATTATGCCTGATAATTGCAATATATTGGTCTGCCTGATAATGTTTAGAAAAAAACCCTAACTTTCCCAAACTCAGAACAGGGCATTCTGCTATATGAAGGACCAGGAATGTATGACCTTGTCATTAGACTACAACTTCCATCATGCCTCACCATTAGTTCTGCTGATTAGGGCCATTTCTACACTAGACTGTTACAGTGCCATTATTCTACTTTCAACATCCTATGGAATCCTATGGAATCCTGGGGTTTGCAGTTCAAGGAGGGGCCTCAAAGGCCCCTCCCTAAACTGCAAACCCCAGGATTCCATAGAATGTTGAAAGTGGAATAATAGCACTGTAACAGTCTAGTGTGGAAATGGCCTAGGCCTTGACAGAGTGATAAAGGACCACATGTTTTGCATGCCCCCCCCCAATAACTTTCTGTGCAATTTGCAAAATATCCTAGAGTGGTGATGTGATGGAAGTGCTGCATTTTTAAATACTGGATAGTATAACTTTATTTTTATTTCAAAGTATTAAGTAGGGAACCATTAGTCCTCCATTACTCAGACCTTATCAAAAAGCCCTTTTGGGTAGCGCTTCAGAATTCTAGTAAACGTGTAACCACATGTGTCATTTCTTGGTGGTCCAAGGACTGGTGTTGGTCTACAAGTCATTGGCTGGCAGTCTCTGGCGTTTGTCCAGTTGTATTCAATGGGCACAAATATGGCTCTGGTCCCCGGCACATTAGGAAAAAATATTACTGGTCCCCCATATCAGATAGCTTGAGATGCACTGTCTAGATCTTCTAGAAACAACATCCTTGTCTTTTAGATCAGAGACAAGTTTGGTAAATATGTAACATACATTAAAAAATACTGCTTCCTGGTCTATTGTTGGGTTATCCTCTTTTTGGTTTTCTCCTCCCATTCTAATTGTGTGTCTTTCTAGTTAATGTGTTACATTAAGTTGATGTTTATGTAGTTCTCTGAAGAACCAAAACTGTTGTCTTCTTGAAGAAAAGAAAACCTAAGCATGGAATCAAAGCTAGCATGGACTCAGTGTCCCGGTGGGCTTAAAACTGGTGTTCCCTGGAAGGTTACCATAGCTTCTCAGTTAACAGACTGACAGAGATGTTATCTTAAAACTCAGGGTACTCATCACTAGTAATTGTTTATACAATAGCAAGCTAGAAGGCACTTCATATCCTCTCAGGCTCACTTTCTCACAGATAGCAAATGAAAGGTTTAATCTATCTGTACTCCACCATTGTATTTGTACTCTATCACTCATGTATCTCCTCCATTGTTGTCATTATTTCTGCTAAGTTTCTTCAAGTTGACTCTGACTTACAGCAACCCTCTTAGAGGTTTTACATGGCAAGATATATTCAGAGGAGATTTGCCACCACCTTCCTCCAAGACTGAGAGAGTGTGACTTGCCCAAGGTCACCCTGTAGTTTTCCATGGTTGAGTGATGATTTGAACAATGGGCTATCAAAGTCCTAACCCAGTATTAGGTTGTGGGTTTTGCAGACTTTGAGGCTGTGTTCTATTAGTATTTTCTCCTGACGTTTCGCCTGCATCTGTGGCTGGCATCTTCAGAGGATCTGGTGGCATATGTGGCATGGCTAAGTTCTTGCTTAGCCTTGCTATGCTACCTTATGCAGAGAGAAACTTTGTTGTTCAATCATGAGAGCTCATAACCTGCTATCAAGATGACAAGTTGTACAAGTGCACCTGCTATGTCATCAGTGGGTTGTATGATCATGTAGCCCTTTGCCTAATTTCAAAGGTGCTCAGTTCAAGGCCTCCGCAAAAACAATCTGTTCCTTCTAGAGCAGCCAAATAGTCATACCCTCTAACATTTCACAGATGAAACCCAGGATGCATGTGGCCCAGCAACATCAGGGCGTGGTCAAGATGGCAAAAGTTATTAATGAGGAAGAACACACAAGCTAGGAGAAGCTGCAGCAGTTTGCCTTGGCTGAGTCTGCTGGGAAGGGAAAGATTCCATCCCCTCCTCTCTTTTGTCCCCCTCTTGCTGTTAACCAGTGTCAATTGCTTTTGCACTTTCAACTCAGTTTGCGAGGAATGAAGTAAGGCAAGGACAAAGGAAGAAAGTGGGAGGAGGAAAAAGAAACTGGGACTTTTTAAAGCACTTGTAAAAGTGGGGCAGCAAAAGATTAATCAGGACTGTCTCTGCTAAATTGGGCAGTTGGAAGGTATGATTAGGTAGAATGGAAGGGGGATGAGTTCACTTATGTTTGGCTTTTGCCCTGTCCAACTGGCTTTGGCTCCATCTACCACCTGTACCCACAGACAACCCTCAATGGGTTTCCCCTCAACAAAGAAAAGTTCCTCCAACTCATGTCTCCAGCAAGCAATGCCTTTCCAGAGCAGCTATTTGCATTTCTAACGAGCTTGCATTGTCTTTAACAAAGGCTACCCTTGAAATACAAATAGCAGCTTTGGAGACTGTTGGCAAGGAGAGAAAGAACATGAAAAGAAAACCATATCCATTCATCCCATTCTAATAGTTAAGGTCACATCCGGTTTGGTCCATGGATTCTTTTTTTATTTAGAGCCCGCAAAAAAAAATTAGTTTGTCGGCCCTTTGATACCACATTACAAGAGCAGGGTGAGGGGAAGCTCTGAACAACATTTCTGCATGACACTAGGGACTTACATGAGTAACATAAATTGCTTTAAGTAACTCACAGCACAGGGACTGATTGTTTCCCATAGAATATCTTCTATGTGCTACAACTTCCTTGGATCTCCTGGTACTGTTAATAGATTTTTTCCCCTGAAAGATACAGTAATCCACGTGGTGCCTGAACAATTGTGGGAGCTCCAAGGAGCTCCATCATACAGTATTTTTCTTCTGCAAGAACAGTATGCATGCACCATCAAGTTGCCTCTCAACTTACAATGACCCCATGAATTTTGTAGGTTTTCGTAGGCATGGCGTACTTAGAGATGATTTTTGCCAGTTCCTTCCTCTGAAATATAGCGTACAGGACCTGGGATTCTTTGGTGGGCTCCCATCCAAGTACTAACCAGGCATGACCCTGCTTAGCTTCTAAGATCAGACAGGATCTGGTGCTTTCAAAGTATTTAGGCTCTTGGAAGAACAGCCTCAGTGTTTATATTTGAAGCAGCCATGGAAACTGACTACTTCGATTTAACTCTAAAACAGTCTTCTCCTATCCTATGCCCTCAAGGAAGCTTGCATCATTCCCAACCACAACTACCATTGGACAAGCTGTGATGGGAGTTGTTGCCAAGTTCTTCTAGGGGACATGATGTTGGGGAAGGTTGCTTCTTTCAGGTTGACAAAGCATGGCTTTTTTTTTTTAAGTGTGTTATCCAATGTTTCAGGAAGAAAGAGGAGCATTTTTGATAGATCTCCCCTGCCTCTGAAGTTTTAAATGGCTGATGTCCTTTTTATTTTATTTTTTTTAGATGTCCATTGTGTTTAGACTATTCAACAAGTTAGCTTCCTGTTGTGCAATGGTTGGTCAGAGCAAAGAATTGACCCCAAGAGGCTATGTCTCCACTGCAAGAAACATATTCAGGAGTAATTTTTGACATGCAACAAAATACAACAAAATCCAAAATACACAAAAGAGCTTTATTAGCCAACTAGAATGTGCAAAAGACCTCATGCAAACTTTTGATGCTTCACTGCCTTCTTCATCAGGCAAAGACGTTACAAAAATATACAGGAGAAGAAAAGTGATGATGTTAGAGTCAAAGGTCTACATTTCATCTCAGATGTCCTTCTGTTGCCAATTAAAATGTCCAATATCGAGAGAGATACTGATGCAGGCAGAGGCCAGTCTCTTTCTTGGCCATGTGGGGACCAGGGACAAAGGATAATAAGACAGATAATAAAATCTTAGCTCCATTGGTTCAGAAAAATAACTTCTCTTGAGACTGAGGTTGAAGAGAAGTTATTTTTCCATTCCCAATTACTTTTTCCTTCTGTTGCCAAATTTATAATATTGTAGGAACATAAAACCTCAGCTGAGCATTTAAAAATATAGTTTAGGCATTCAGAGATAAGGACAGGTAAACTTACTAAAGGACTGCGAATACCAAAAATACTTGTATAAGAGTTATAGCTATTGACAATTTTCTGTGTGTCACTCTCTGCAATTCTAGAAATGTGAGGACTGAAAGAAAATATCGTGCAGGAGGGATAGAATTCTTACCTGGAGGAGACATGCCTTTATTCACCCCCTAATCCTGTCTGGAAACATTGAGACTCAGGTACAGACAGGGAGTCAAAGAAAGAGGAGCACTGCCTATTCTACTCTTTTGATTTTAATGCTTTGTTTTTGCGTCAAAAGGCCCTTAGATGTGTTGAGTGTATGTAATATCCTGCACAGTGCTTTATTTTATTTTATTTTAAAAGAAAGCTATTAACGTAAGGAAATCGTGGCATCTAGTTCAAGTCTCCATTTTCAGAATTAACAAAAGCTAAGACAAATAAGCTTATTCATGCTACAAAGTATATAAAGGTTCTTTTATGTCACATATTGTTGGAGGCTTATTTATGCTTTGCCTTCCTTGGTAGGACAGATGCCAAATAGCTTTCATTACACTTAAGAGCAGTGGTTCTCAACCTTCCTAATGCCGCGACCCTTTAATACAGTTCCTCATGTTGTGGTGACTCCCAACCATAAAATTATTTATTTATTATTTACAATGCCTCCCCCCCCCCCGGCAAAGGCCACCTCGCCGGCCAGGAATGGGGGGGGCAGGCAGAGAGGGAAAGAGGAACTGCACGTCTCCCCCAGGAAAAAACTCCGAGAACCCCCCCAGGCTCTGCTTCGCTCTTGTTTCCGCTGGGGGGGCAGTGTGGGAAAAGTTTCCAGAGTGTCGACCCTGGCCAGAGGGGGAGGAATCCCAGTGCCTTTGTCTTTTGCGCTGGGCGCAGCTCGCCCCCCGGAAAAGCGCTGCCTTGCGGCCCCCCGGCCCTTCCGCAGCTCTGTGGCGAGTGGGGCAGGGGCCGTGGCGAGGAGGGGGCCTGCCCCCCGTGCTGCCACCGCCCCCCCAAGCTGGCCCGTCAGATGGGAGGTTCTCCCGGTAGCGGAGAAAGGGAGCGATTTCAGTCCCTTCTGAACAGGAGGCAGGAGGACGCGAGCGCGTGGCTCACGCTTGCGCACCTCCACTCCTGGGCCTTTTCCGCACGTTACCTTATCATGGAGGTGGGGGGTGCTGTTCGCGCAAGCAGATTCTTGCACGAGGCGCTCCCTTCGCTGCTCCTTCATCCCGCAGCTGGCATCCTGGTCGCGTGACCACCCTACCCCTTCCTCCCCCAGCGCAGACTATAGCTCCCAGGCTGCACTGCAGAAGGAAGGGGCGGGGCGGTCATGTGACCAGGAAGCCAGCTGTGGGACGAAGGAGCAGTGAAGAGACCGCCTCGCGCAAGAACCTACTTGCGCAAACGGCACCCCCCACCTCTGCGATAAGGTAATGTGTGGAAAAGGCCCAGGAGTGGTGGTGCGCAAGTGCGAGCCACACGCTTGCATCCTCCTGCCCCCTTTGGCAGCTGCACGCACTCCCGCCAAAGGGGCAGGAGGACGCGAGCGCGTGGCTCGTGCTTGCGCACCACCACCGAGGAGGGAATGGAGCCTAAGACCAGCAGAAACACATATTTTCCGATGGTCTTAGGCGACCCAGTGAAAGGGTCGTTCAACCCACAAAGGGGTCGCGACCCACAGGTTGAGAACTGCTGCTTAAGAGGAAAAAAAACCCTTCCATGAACAAGGGGATACTATATATAGGTTTTAAGGATACAATCCAGAAATCACTTAAAATAATCCCATTGAGCATTGCTGGATTCCAAGTTCATTATAAATCTCATATGCTAATACATGTGACATAAAGAATGTTTAAAGTAGTAGTAATAGTAGAACTCATCATATTATCTTAACTATTCTAATATAAAATGAATTTCAATTTAAATATTTATTTCCTCTCATGAGATCATAATAGTTTCATTGGATAAATAGAATTAACTCAGAAACCCAGAAGTCTGAGATGCTGAACCTGAGACCCCTTGCACAAGATATGGTTTGCTACTATGGGCTATGGTCCTTAGGTCACTCTGGAAATCTCCTTCACACTAGACATCTATTGGTATTACACATCCTGCAGCAACCCAAAACTTAGGCAATCTCCCTTACAAGAGAACACTTGTTGCAATATTAACAGATCTTTCTAACAATTTAAAGACAGCCAGTGTAATGGTTTAAATACTGGATGAGGACCAGGATTCAAATTCCTGTTTAGTTAGAAACCACTGGGTGGCCTTGGGCAAGTCACACTCTCTCAACCTCATAGGAAGACAATGACAAACCCTGTCTGGCCAAATCTTGCAAGAAAACCCCATGATAGGTTCGCTGTAGATCAGAAATGACTTGAAGGCACACAGCAACAAAAACAACAACAACAACATGTTGACTCACCATTCAATGCTTGATTCATAGATGGGACTAATTAGTAGGATTCAGGGCAAAGAGAACAATGCTGAATTAGTCCAAAGCTCTATCTAATCCAGCATCCGTTTCTCATAGTATTCAGCCAGATGCCTATGGGAAATTTGCAAGTAGAACATGAGCCACAATATCACTCTCCTACTCATGTTTACAGGCAGTGGTAATGAAAGGCATTTACATCTGTATACCAGAGGTAATAGTGATTATGACTACCAGTGGGCATCCTCCGTGAACTTGTCTAATCCCCTTTTAAAGTTGCCACTTCAAGCACAAGCATCTGCTTTATATTTTCTGCTGTGAAGACCAACACAAAGCATAATCCAGCTTCTTTGCAATCTCCTTTTCTGTAGTATTCCTTCAACTCCATTGTTATCCAAGGGCCCAACTGCCTCTCTAGCCAGTTTCCTGCTTCTGATGTATTTTTAAAAACTGGAGTTCTAGTGATATTTTTTCCCAAAATTCTCTTTTGTATGTCTTGTTGTCTCCTTGCATTTCTTTTGTCCAAGTATGCGTTCAATTTAAGCAAGCTGTTCATTTTCTGAAGAAAACTTTTTCTCCAGTAACTTCTTTGGCCCTATTTGTCAACCATGCTGGTGATGTCTTTCTGCCTCCTTTCCTGACCTGGAATACACATTCTAGCTGAGCTTTTATCATTGTGATTTCAAGTAACTCACAAGCATTCTGGAGAGATTTGACCTTCTTGGATTTCCCTTTCAACATTCTTTCTTCTGGTTCCCTGCATTTTAGAGAACCTTTCTCTTCTAAAGTCAAAAAAGATTGTGTTGGATTTCCTTGCCAATATTGCACTTACTTATAAACCCAAGCATAGGGTTGTCAGACTGGATTTAGGATGGGCTTAACAAACCTTGCAGAAGGACCAAGTACCATAACAAGCGATAGGAAGGCACCTGTCCTCCTTCACCTCTCCACACTCCAGCGTTCAGCAACAGACATCCCCTTCTAACACAGCTATTGGCTCACCAGCGAGTTCCCGTTTGCTCTCCACAAGTGAGACAATAGCCTTGCAGAGAGGGTAGAGTTGCGGCTGAAAGTTGGAATGTGGAAGGTGGGGGAAGACAGAAATCTTTGTAGGACATGATGGAGCTTTACAGTACCTCATCCTGCTCAAACATCCCTTAAGGATTAAAATTCCAAGAGTCCCTCCCCCAATCCAATCTCAAAACCCACACAGCTAGGTTTGCTAATGTTCCTTTTGATTCTGCTCCTCTGTTTTCTTAGGGCACAAGAGCAGAGCAGCCAGCAGATGTTTCCCGACCAGGAGCTGAAGTGATAGAGAAGCTCTGCTATCTAATTTTTTCCATGTTATTGATGACTCAGGAACATGGCCAATAAAACACACACACACAGGCAGCCTTAACACATTTCCTGTGTGGTTAATGCACTTCAGTCATAATAATACAGTGCAAGATAAAATTAAATTAAAAAATATCAAAGAACATGCATACTAAAAAGTAATGTCTGATTTACAGACATATATGAAAATTATATAGTTGAAATCAATGCCTTCATTTTTGGCTAATGATGCCTAGTGAACATCTTTTAAGGAGTCCTCCTTGTTTGTATTTGATGAAAAGGAAGGAAAGAAACCACCAAAAGCACTATCTTTTGATCCACCCAGATCCTTGCATTGGCTATAAAGGAGGGGGCATTTTTAAAACGTACATTTGAAGTGACTTGGAGAATGTGTTAATACAATTTCTAGAGCCAGTCCAACACATTTTGCTGCTGGAAGTGGAATAGCACACGTCATCCTTCACTTAGGCCCTTTCCACAGGATGTTGGTGTCCCACAGTGGCAGAGCTTGGAGTGGGGGGGGCAGGAGGGGGCAGGGCTAAGGTGAAAGAAGGCATGGCCAAGGTATGTGGGGGTGTGGCTACGGGCTGGGACGCCCCAAAAACATTGCTGCCTGGGGTGAATTGCCCCCACCCACCCCATCCCTATGCGAATGGTGTCCTGCATTAGGGACAGAAAAAGTACAGGAGCTTGACGACAGTATGACATTGTCCATGTCCCGTCACTCTCCTGTCCCCAAGCATCATGATCATGCCACAAATCATTGACAGGTTCTTCCCATCAGTGACCAGTGATTGCACCACCTTCCTGTACTAACTGAGCTGTGGAGGGTCAGGAAGCTCAATGGCCATGCTTCTTGCCCAGCGCAGCCTGGGACAGTGCCCAGCTGTGCTGCAGAAGAGAGAGGCACAGCCATCGTGCCTCCTCCATTCCCGTAGAAAGCCAGTGTGGAGGGGAGTGCTCCTGTTGTATTCCCTTCCTGGGACAGGCTCTACTAGGATCCCCACAGGACGCTGCTGGGATCCAGTAACCTGTGGAAAGGTCCTTACTCAGACCAAATGCACACATTACCTAAAAGCTGCTGAATTATTTTGGCAAACATAACTGTAGAGCTGGAAGGGATGTCAAGGACCATCTAGTCTTAACCCCCTGCCAGTTCAGAAATCCACAGCAAACACTCTCATGAGAAGTTGGCATCCAGCTGCTAAGACATCCCACAAACACCCCTCTCCTACTTTGAAACTGATAACAGCAGTAAACAACAAATCATGTAAGTAACAATTTGGATCATGGGGTGTCTGCCTGATTCTGCCTAATGATAGGGCTAGCTCACATATTCCACTTAATTTTAAAGAGTTATTAAACATCTCTACTTCTTTTCCTTCTGCTCTGAATCAGAATTGCTGTTTGAAAGGAAAGGTGGTAACAGTACTTCCTGTGGGATTTTCCTGATTAAAGAATCAACTCATTTAAAATGTGGTACTGGAGGAGACCACTGTAGATACCATGGAGTGATAAAAAGACAAATGAATGGGGCTTGGAACAAAACAAGCCTATATGCTCACTAGAAGCCCAGATGACTAAGGCCATTTCAGCACTAGACTGTTATAGTGCTATTATTCCACTTTCAACGTCCTATGGAATCCTGGGGTTTGCAGTTTAGGGAGAGGCTTTGCGGCCCCTACCTAAACTGTAAAGCCCAGGATTCCATAGGATGTTGAAAGTGAAATAATAGCATTATAATAGTCTAGTGCTGAAATGGCTTAAATTGAGGCTGTTGTACTTTGGGTATATCATGAGATAACATGACTTATTGGAAAAGACAATAATGCTCAGTGAAATGGAAGACAGCAGAAAACAAGAAGACCCCATTACATGTGGGCAGTCTCCATCAAGCAACCACAGCCTTGAATCTGAAAGACTTCATCAGGACAATTGATGCCTGGGGCTCTTAGTGGTCACTCATGTAAAGGGTCACCATAAGTTGAATGTGACTTGACAGCAGATAACAGCAACATTACTATTTGATCCCTAGGGCAAAATATATAGGTAAAATATCACATTCAGCTGGCCTCTAAAGCACAAGGATATGGCAAACACAAGTCAGTGCCAAATATGACAGTTAACAACTGCTCCTCTTTTGTTTCAGGTTGGGTAAAACCATATTAGTTCTACATCAAGACAGTCCTTCAGCTCCCTCAGAACTGCCTGTATGAAGACAATCAAGACTGACATCCAACCTGCTAATTGCTATATCCTCCCAAGTTTAAACATCCTGATTGAATTTAGAGCTCTGTGCCAGACTCTCCAGCTAGGTGCAAAGTAGATTCCCTGTTACCTGTGGTCTGTCTTAGAAGGCATAATTTGAATTGGACTCCCTTCTGAGTTCTCATTTACAAGGAACATGGGAGCCTAAATCTTAAAAATGAAAAGTGAGGAAGGTAAAAATGGGTTTCTCAAATGTCATTGTGATTCACAACTAACCTCATATTTCAAAGGATGTGGAAGTTATGCTTCCCCCAGAACTGAAGGCCTTTTCCACAATATCCTTTCAACTGCAAAGTGGGAGCTGCATTTCTAGATTTTAATCTTTCCATTGGTTGCCTATAGCAGGATTATTTTGCTCTGCGTTCCTTTGTTCTCTGACTTTCTATGTGCTTCTGAACAATGGTTGCAAAGAGATTGTACTACCTCCTGACTCCTGTGATATGAATCCAGACTTTGAAATCAAGAAGATTTTTAGAATTTAGGATTATAAGTGTGTTTTCTGCCTTGGCTTGACACCAATGCAGAATAGAGGTCTATGGCCATTTCCGCATTACAGCCTTATAGCGCGATGATTCCACTTTCAACCTCCCATGGAATCCTGGGATTTGCAGTTTTGGGAGGGGCCAGCTGGCCCCTCCTGAAACGTCAAACCCCAGGATTCCATAGGAGGTTGAAAGTGGAATCATCGCGCTATAAGACTGTAGTGCGGAAATGGCCTATAAGTGCATAAGGCTGTTAAGATCCCAGCAATGGCAGTTCACAATACGTTATCCTGGTAATGGAATTAAAACTGTTTGCTGGTTTAGACTGTGTGCACTTGTTGATAAAGCGCATTCAGTAGAAAGTTGTTTTAAAGCAATTTGGTTGTGTAGAATGAAGTCTAAACTGCGTAGGAATCTCAAATATATAATCCTATATATATATAGCTAATTTTAGCTTTATCCCTGTTACTGCTCCCATTGCCCTGCATATGCAGAGGACAAAGTTGTGAAGAGAGTCTCCTCCTACATCCATGGTAGATGTCCCTATAGTTTTAAACCAAGGCTTTCCTCTTCACAAAGTTGTTTTCCATACATACAGGGTGCTGGCAGGAATGGCACCAGGGAGGCAGGGCTAGTGCATTCTTTCCTGCACATATTTAGTAAAGGCACAAATACATAGCCACCAACATTTTACAGGACACATGTAGCCAAGCAGCTTTGGAGCATCATCAAGATGGCAATGGTTATTAAAGAAGAACACAGAAACTAGGAGAAGCTGCAGCACTTTGCTTTTGCCTGAGGTTACTGGGCCTTCTCCTCTCCCCTCTGCTAAGTTAATTGAGTGCAAACTATTTTTTCCGTTTTGAACTCAGTTTGCAATGAGGACAAAGGGGGAAAGGAGAGAGAGAAAGTGGGACATTTAAAAAGCAACTGAAAAAGTGAGGTGACAGAGGATTAATCAGAATTGCTCCTGCCAAATCAGTAGACTGGAAGGGTATGCAACTATGGCCCTTTCCTCACCACCCTCCCAACCTGCCATGGGGATGGGAGAAGGATGGGATCGTGACAACTGTTCTGCATGATGTTGTTGCGGTCCCATCTTTCTCCTGTCCCCAGGAGGCGCAGTCACGGATTAAATCATTGATAGGTTTTCCCCATCAATGACCCACAATTGCACCACCATTGTGGACTTACTTGTCCTGCAGAAGCCTGGGAAGAGCAATGGTTGCACTTCCTGCCCCAGCACTGCCTGGGAATGTACCTGGTTGTGCTGCAGAGGGAAGAGGCATGGCCGTGGCACTTCCTTCACAACAGAGCCAGCCAGTGCGGAGAAGAGTGCTCCTGTTGGGCTCCCCTCATGGCAGAGTTGATGCCAGGATCTCTACCGGAGGACTCCACGAAAAGGTACGGTGTGGAAAGGGCTTATATCTGAACAGGGCTTTTATTTTAAATGTTTCTGTGCTACCTTTCAACTCTGAAACTCTCAGGATTACTCAAAACAGCCATAAAACAATATACAACAAAGGTGCTTAAATTACTAGAATGAAACTATAAAAATGAGCAACAACTAAGTGTTAATCCCAGCCTGCTTTAGGGAAAAGGAACTGCTCTATTTAAGCACATGGGAGAGCAACTGGATTGAGTTCAAACAGATAAGAGTCCAGCTTTGTGGAAGTTGCTTGTAACTTTTGCTGAGTCAAACTGATAACTGTTGTAAGACCTTGGCCCTCGGGTTAATGAGAGGAGTGAGAAAAACATCCTTACTGATAAGAGGCTATGAAGAATATTGGCCGCAGCACAGTAGATGGGAAACCACAATAGATTTGGCTTTTTTTTGGGGGGGGGAGAACAAACATGTTTATGTGACTAATGTGACAATAAATATAACATAAAGATAAGAGCTGAGAAAAGCCAGGAGGTAACTGGTTACAAATCACTAGTTAACTAGGGCATAACAAAATTATATTAGGATTCCGTTGTAGCAAAGGACAACTTCACTACGTTTGCAGTATAATTAAGTTTGGGGTTGCATTTATAGTTATGGGGGTATGTCTTCACTAGATGGTGGCGGAGAAGCATCACATGGTTGAAATGCTGACTCATGCGCTGTTGTTTTGTATTCTGTTGTGGGATTCTCAACAATCTTCTGTTAGGACAATTGTTCTTCAGGTAAGCTTCTTGATGAACAGCCACCTTAGGAAAGTTAAATAAGCTCAGAGTAAAGAGACAAGTCTGAATGTTTTTCCCCACAGCCTTCAAACATGAGTCCAGAACGCTGGAACCTGTGACTTCTGAATCAGCTGGCAGATCTAATGGTAGAGAGATTATCTAGAAATTGTGTCTTGCTTACTGCCAACTTCTCATTCATGTTATATAATTCTTTCTGCCTATTACCTCTCATTCTTATTTTGTATTGTCCTTTACCTACCGCCTATTTTATAATCAAATTTGGGCTGTTGCCGCTACTGCTGTTAATGTTATTGTTATTATTTTCGTTGTATTTTGTCAATTAACTGGTTGCTTTTCTCCTGGAGGTTTTTCTGTATAGTAATGCTATCTTGTATATGTCAGCATTTTATTCTATTTTGTTCTTGTTTTATTCATATACATTATAACTGATACAATCATTGTTCAGCAGCCTGCTTTTATTCATACATAACAGAGCTACATTTGTTGTTGTTGTTGTTGCTGTTGTTGTGTGACTTCAAGTCATTTCCAACTTACGGTGACCTTAAGATGAACTATCACAGGGTTTTCTTTGCAAGATTTGTTCAGAGGGGATTTGCCAGGCCTTCCTCTGAGGCTGAGAGACTGTGACTTGTCCGAGGTCACCCAACGGGCTTCTATGACCAGGCAGGGATTCAAACCCTGATCTCCCAGAATTCTAGTCCAACACTTAAATCACTATACCATAATGCTGGCCTTCTTAATACAACATTATATTGCAGTTCTATGTCTTTTAAACATTTTCTGCTTTTTGCTTTTGTACCACAGGGCACCTGTAGCATTCAGATTTTTTTTTAAAAATGTTAAAATTAATCATTTTGGTTACTTTTGAGAAAGAGGAAGGCAAGGTATGTTTGGAGAAATGTAACTACAATGATAACTTACCATTGGGGAACACTGTAACTATTAACTAATTACTTGTTGGAAGTAATTTTTCCAGCTCCGGGAGCAGTGCAGCTTATACTTTTCCCTGGTAAATTCTGGGAGTGTGTGATGGGTGGGAAGGTTCTAGTCTTCACCAATGGGTTCACCAGTTCTGACTGCTATAAACTGGGCTTCATGCTCTTGGTGTTCACCTTTCTCCATTGTTTTGAGACTAGAAAGATACAACCACTTTACATTTTGTATAATTTTCCCTTCCCGCCTTTTCTTTCTCACTCTTTTCCCTTTTTTCCTCTTGTTCTTGCTCTGCTCTGCTTTTCTTCAGGCTCCGCCAGATGAGGCAAAATGTGCTGGGAGGTTGCAGTGTTTATTGCTGTCATTCTTAGGGTTATTTAAAAATAGCAAAACAATTATTATGTTGTTTCTGATTATTTTCTGGCAGTTCTGAGGCCCAGTTGCAATGTTTTATTCCCACCTGCAAGTGTGATTTTTATTAAAAAAAATTCCAAGACATATTAAAAGAAAAAAGTCCCCTTTCTTTGAATTCTTTATGAAAGAATTCTTAGAAATATAATGCTGAAGTGCATCAAGTGAAATGGTACTGTTGTACAATAGGACCATAATTCTAAAAAAAAAAGAGGATGAAAATTTGCCTTTCAAACCATAGGATGAGCTCAGCAAACTATCTCCCCTGTTAAAAAAAATAAAAATGAACAAGTCCTAGTGCAGATCTAAGAAAGTGCTGCAAATAGTCCCCCAAAAGAATGAAATGAGTGGTAAATCCCAAGGAGCTATGCTCCAAGAACTCACACTTCTTAGGACTACTGGAAGAGCTCCATTCTTGGAGATGGAGGAAAACATAGATTTGGACTGATACCACTGAATTGCCTTTGGATACATGAGTTAGAACAGTTAGGAAATCTGGATGTTTTTAAACTAGATATGCAGGAGGATGTTTCAGTTAGAAGATGCAACAATGCAGGGCATGATTCATATTCTCATCACTTTTATTAGTCACTTCTTATTATGCCTATTATGATGTTTTTGTTCACATTACCACAGTATTCTTTCCTCATTTCTTCACTGTTCCTCATTGCTATTGGTTCTCATAGTCTATTGCCCCTATGGAATTTCCTTTTTGAAAGGGTTGGGAACTGTGTAGCTATCCAGATGTTGTTGGATGGTGGCTCCCAGCAATCCTAGCCAGCATAGCTAATTGTGAGGAATGCTGGAAGTTGCAGTTCAGCAATGTCTGGGAGGTTTCATAATTCCTACCATGTTCTTCTGCAGTCATTAAAGCTTATAACGTTCTCTGTTTTTCCAGTATTGAGGACTATGTATCAATTTTAAAAAATAATTTATTTCCTTTACTATCTTGATTCTGTGATCTTTGTCCTTGGTAGGACTTTACCCACCATCAATTCATAACCTAATTAACACAATCCAAAAAATAGATTACACTTCTAGGCCCTTTTTGCATGACATTTGTCATGCAAAAGGGCCCCTCGAGCGTCGCATGAATGTGAGGAGCGGTCCACACGACGCATTCGCAATCACATGATGCTCCAGGGGCTGGCAGGCACCGACCGTGCACTTTTTCATTTTTGGCTGTGAGCAAAAAATGGTGCGTGATCATGCATTGCTCCAGGGCCTCGCATGCACTTGCCATGCATGCAGAGCTCCGGAGCTGCGGCGCTCGTGCTTCCTGCCCCAGCACAGCCTAGGAAACTCCCAAGCTGCACTGCGGAAGGAAGAGGCAGGGCTCTCACGTGAGCAGGCAGCAGCTGCGGAGCTGAAGGGATGCAAGAGCCTCTCGGTAGAGGCTGCTTGCGCGATCCCCACACCCCAGCTCTGCGAAAAGGTGCATTGCGGAAAGGGCCCTAGTCAAGTGCACAATTAGTTGTGGGTAAGCTCTACTGATTTGGATGAGGCTTCCAGAGGTATAAAATTCCAACAAATTTTGAAGACATGGGGGAGGGGAATCCATTTTTTTTCTTCCTGAGGCTTTTGGTAAAAAAATATACAAGGTTTTTTAAATGGCACAATATTAGCAGCCTTTATAGATAGAAAGTCTCTGTTTTATTTCAGGAAAATAAAATGCATTACATCTTTGGCATAAAACTATATTTGATAGATTAAAAGAACAGTTTATTCAGTAAATAATTACAATATTTGTAGTTTTTATATATTCTTACAAATAGAGCCACAGGTTGTTGAACTGGACAGGATACCTGAAGCAACATCTTTGGTTTTGCCAGTTTCTGAAAATCAAGCAAAATAAAAACAAAAAAGCAGCAAGAACAGAATAAATCATCAACTTCAGTAACAGAAATAGAAAATTTTATATCTCCTCTTGTCCTCCCTAATGCCAAGCAGACATAAAGCGCTCACTCTTCTAAAAAGAACTGAGAAAAAGAAACTAAAACCAAGAATTGCAATGATGTGAGATACTGGACATAGTCTTACATAAAAGTTGACCTCTATATGGCCTTTAGAAATAACGTGGGTGGAGTAAATATATGAGTATCTTGTTGTAAACATTTTGTTCATCATTCTAAATCCATCCATCCATCCATCCATCCATCCATCCATAATTCAGCTTTTCAGGAAAAAACAGATTTTTTCCCTGAATTTTTCTGGATTTTCCCTGAGCTTCACATCTCTACTTACTTCTAAGTAGGCATGTATGAGAACTGCACTGTAAAAAAAAAAGCACAGTAATAGCACTGCTAGAAATCTAGCACACTATGCTGGAAATCCACAGTTAAAGAAAAGATTTTCTCCTGAAAGTGAAACATAGAACTGTTCAAGGATTCAAAGTTAAGCTCCACTGTGTGCTTAATAAAGGATCAGCAGCCCCTGTGGTTGTTTAAGGACTGGTAAGATGTGTTATTTTCAGCTAGCCTGTTAGTAACATCCAGAGCTAGTTGGGAGTAACAGAAATATCTAAAATGCCTTCAGAATTTGCTTATTATATCACACTTGGCCCTACTCTAGATTGGAAGTTAGCACAGCATAAAGATAGACTATTCCTGCCTGGAAGCACAGTCATAGCTGGAGTGCCAGCTTCACTGGTGGAGGCCACTTCATGCCATGAAGCCTCTGCTAACAAAACTTCTACAAACACCTCCAGAATGCAGGAGGGAATGCAACCTAGGCTGAGCACTGGTGAGAAGAACCTGGTGAGAAGAACCAGTCACTAACATTACTTCTATCTTGTCTGCAGTGAGGTTCAGTTTGTGACCTAAATCTAGTCAAAACAGTCCAACTGCATACTCTCCAACTTTTCACAGATGGAAACCAGGACATGTAGAGCCAAGTAACATCAAAGTATGGTCAAGAAGGCAAAAGCTATTCATGAGGAAGATCAAGCACACTAGAGCTCTTTTCGCACGGGCTTTCTCTCGCGAAATAGTCCCGTGAGCCTCGTGGGAGTGGGAGCGTCGCTCTGCACGACGCACTCCCACTTCCGCGGCGCTCACGGGGCTGAAGCTGCGCTCACGTGTATTTTTTTATTTTCGGCTTGCAGCCGAAAATAAATGGCGCTCGCGCAAGGCTCCCAGTGGTGCCACGCACTTACCGGAGTGCGGAGCACCGTTGCAGGCGGGCCTCTTGCACTTCCTCCCCGCTTCCGCCCCCAGCGCCGCCTACAGTTCCCAGGGGGCGCTGCGGAAGCTGGGGGCGTGGCTGAAGAGCGCCCGTCGCACAAGAAGACTCCACGTGCGGTAAGGAGGCAGGGGGAAGCAGCGGCGTTTCGGGAGAGGGTTCTCACGTGAGCCGCCCTCCTCCGTCGCGCAAGTGCCGGCGCTGCAAAAAGGGCCTAGGAGAAGCTGCTGCTTTTTGCTTTTGCAAGAACCTCCTGAGCAGGGCAGGATTTGACCTTCTCCTCTGTCCACTGCTAAATGAGTGCAAGCTACTTTTGCACTTTGAACAAGTTTGCAGCAATTGACAGAAGCTGAGGACAGAGAGGAAAGTGGAAGGAAGAGACTGAAACTGGGGCATTGTAAAAGCAGCTTAAAAATAGGATGACAAAGGATTAATTGGAAGCTACCCTGCTACATCAGAACAGTTGGACAGTGTGCAATTGAATCAGTAAACACTTTATGTAAATCCCCCTGATTGAAAGAATCTACTCTAGCTCAGACTAGCAGTTGATTTTAGCAGTTGATTTCTCCTTGTCCTATGCAGATGGCTTTGTGTCTTCATGTATGTGGGCTTCATGCACGGAATAGATACATCTCCAAATGCTATGAAGTTGTGTTGTTCTTTAGAAAGCCTGACCAATGCTGATTTGTTATTGATATTTTGAGGCCCACTTCAGAGAGTCAAAGAAAACTGTTTATAGAAATTTTTCTTGAAAGAGTCTCTGATACAACTTTCTGACTAGCTTTCTAAGTCCACGTCAGAAATACCTGATTCAACTTACTGGTGATTAAAACATGTGACTGGAAGACTATCCAATAAGATGTAACAGAGAATCTTGCAAAAGAAATGAATGAAGATTGTTTTCATTAATTTCTCTAAAGAACGCCTCAAAATATTAATAGGCCAAAATCAGCCAGGCTTTTTAACAACAAACATCACTCAGAATATTAACAGTCTAAAACGCACTGGATGTTTTAATAACAAACTTCACTTCATAGCTTCTTGAGACATATATTTCTATAGATGGGTTCTAAGTGGGTACACTGTCACCTATGCTTTTTTTTTTTAATATAAAGGACAGTTCTTTCTATGAAAGCATATCTTATTGTTAAAGCCTGTTTGGTTCAAGAATAAAGATAAGAAACCATAAGAAAGAATCAGAAGTTGTCCAACTGCAGTTAATGCCTCAACAACACATTGAGCTGTTTCCTGCGTCTTCTCCTCTATAGTGAGATATACTCTTTCTATATCATTTAAAGCCACTGATTTCTACATTGGCACATATCAATGGAATGTATGTACAGTCCTTTATTAAATTCTAATATAGAGGTAGGAGTCTAGTATATTGTTGTTGTTGTGTGCCTTCCAGTTGTTTCCAACTTATGGTGACTCTAAAGCAACTTTATCACAGAATTTTCTTGGCAAGATTTGTTCAGAGGGAGTTTGCCACTGAATGATTGACTAATTGAATCTGGCTTATAGTGACTCTATCATAGGGTTTCTTGGCGAGATTTATACAAAGGAGGTTTGCCATTTCCTTCCTTTGTTGCTGAGAGAATGTGACTGTTTCCGCACTGGACTGTCATAGCACTATTATTGTGCTTTCAACATCCTATGGAATCCTGGGGTTTGCAGTTTAGGGAGGGGCCGGCCGGCCCCTCCCTAAATTGCAAACCCCTGGATTCCATAGGATGTTGAAAGCAGAATAATAGCGCTATGACAGTCCAGTGCGGAAATGGCCTATGACTTGCCCAAGGCCACTCAGTGGGTTTCCTTGGCCAGGTGTGGATTTGAACCCTAGTCTCCCAGAGTCCTAGTCCAAAACTCAAACCACTAAACCACACTAGCTCTCTTTAGCTTTAAGCATATTAAGAAAGGAGACTTTAAACAGACAGGTACTGGCCTTTTTTACTGACGTGCTTCTAATTTTTAAAAGATTTGAGAGATATTTTGGTATCATAATTTGTTTAATCGTTTTCCAACATTTCAATTTTTTTTTCTGTTTTCATCTTTCCATGTTGTAATCTTGTGAGCGGCTAGATTTTCAGGTCTGAAAGGAAGGCAGGATATATATGTAAGCTATTGTGGATTCAATGTAAAGGGTGCACTAACATCCACTCATTAGCAGATTTCTGAGCAGTCTTCAAGAACAGCTCCATGGAAAGTGCGTTAATACAGTCAAGAGCTTATCCTAGATGTAATTAATGTTCAACCATTCTAAAATATACAGGGAAGAATATCTGTTAAGTACACCAAAGATAATTCAAAATGTTGGCATTAGAAGAAACAATTATCTTGTGACAGTATGCGATTCTGTTTCCTAGGAGTATCAAACATATCTGTAGGGGACAATGAATATGAAAGCATGAATATGTGATAACATAATCAGCCAGAAGTTCAGGGCAATCAATAGACCTCCTGGCTCTGGTAGGACATGCGGTGATAAGCAAGCCTCCAACATTTTTCTTACAGATTTGGATTTAAGAAATCAGAGAATTATGAGAATAATTAACTGCAGGATGAGTGCTTCTTTCCTCTTCTTTGCTGGGATTCCCCCATCACTCTAACAGTTCAAATGGAGCAATTCTTTGTAATATTGCTTGCAGTTCTATTTAAAATCTAAAGGCTGAACATTCGTTGTCTGAAGATTTTTTGTTAAAATTCAGCGTACTTTATCATTTGAACCTCTACTGTCAGAAATAAGTGTCAGTGAGTCAGATCGTTTATTTAATTTGACAGAAGGTCCATTAGGAATATGGGAATTAGGAATATGGATATTAGGATTAATAAGAAAGAAATGCAACAATGGCTAAAAGAGATGACTAAAAATAAAAATAATAAAGTTAGAGAACAATAGATAAAATTAATAGGAAGATGGTACAGAACACCACAACAATTATATCTATAAAACAATGCCATCTGAATGTTGGCATGGATGTGGCTCTAAAAGAACTTATATTCAAATATGGTGGAAGTGTGAAAAAATACAAAGATTTTTGAAAGAAACTAAACAGGAAATTAATAGAATTATAGGGGGAAAGTTGAAAAGAAATAAAGAAAAATGGCTGATTATTACTGTTAAGAATATTGGGGGTACAAAACAGGAGGAATATTTAATTAAACAATTATTAATAGCGGTACAGGCAGTGATTGCCTATGGCTGGATGAAGAAAAGTGGGACTTTAAATAGATGGAAATACTATGTAGCAGATTATATGCTGCTCAATTATATATTGGAGAAGAGAAGGTTATATCTAGGTCAGCTAAGAGAAGAGAACTGATCCAGGAAGTGGGAGAAATTGATTGAGTTTTTAAAGGAGAGTTTTTAAAAGAGAGGGCTATGAGAATGTGGATGATAGAGTTAAAATGATATACCACATAAAGGTAAAAAGAAATTAATTATGATATACCATTCCAGGGTTGGGTGGGGAGAAGGGGGAAAAGGGAAAATAATAATAAAAAAAAGAATAATAAAAAATGAAAAAATAAGTGTCACTGAGTTCAACGAAATTTACTCTCAGGTCTATACAACTGTAGTTATTGCAACTGCAATAAACTGGGCATTATGCTATGTACTGATGCTCAACAGCATTTATAGCCAGTGTCTAGGCTTTCCATGTTCTGATAGCTACATAAGGATAAGAGTCTATTGTCAGGAGAGAATACGGAGAAACAAAATGGTTTCCAATTGGCAAGAGAGTCATGCAAGGCTGCATTTTATCACCCTGTCTGTTTAACATGTATGCTGAACATATCATACATAAAGCACGATTAGACTTAGAGGAAGGAGGCATGAAAATGGGAAGAAGGATCATCAACAATTTAAGATGTGCAGATGACACCATACTACTAGCAGAAAATAGCAGAGATCTGGAACAATTCCTAACGAAAGTCAAAGAATAAAGTGCAAAGGCAGCTTTGCAAGTGAACATTAAGAATACAAAAATAATGACCACAGATGATTTACATTACTTTAAAACAGATGAGAAAAACATTGAAGTAGTTTAAGATTTTCCACACCCTGGCTCAGTCATTAATCAGAATGGAGACTGCAGTCAGGAAATCAGAAGAGTAGGGCTTGGAAGGGCAACTATGCAGGAACTAAACAAGATCCTGAATGTGTAAAGATGTATCATTGAATACTAAAGTTAGGATTGTTCATGCCATTGTATTTTCAACTTCTGTGTATGGTTGTGAAAGCTAGACAGTGAAGAAAGCAGATAGGAAGAAAATCTTCTCCTTTGAATTGTGTTGCTGGAGAAGATTCTACAGCTATCCTGGACTGCTAAAAAGACAAACAAATGGGTCCTATAACAAATCAAACCTGAACTCTCCCTAGAAACCAGGATGATTAAACTGTTGCACTTTGAACATAGCATGAAAAGATATGACTCACTAGAAAAGGCAATAATGCTTCATATGGTAGAAGGTAGTCGGAAGAGAGGAAGATGGCATTACAGGTGGACTGATTCAATCAAGGAAGCCACAGGCCTAAGTCCGCAAGATCAGAGCAGCGCTGTTGATGACAAGTTGACTTAAGTGGTCTCTCATTCATAGGCTCACGCTAAGTTGAAGTTGACTTGATGGCAACAAGAAAAATGTATATTAAATGTTAGCATATGGAAAGCTCTACTTTATCCTTTCATTAAAATATCTAGCTAAATATCTCCATATACTAGCATTTTATTTGCCACTAGTTTGTGGTTTAAACTCCCTCCTAACCTTGCAAAATTTATTGAATTTCCAAATGATGCTACAACAAAGCAATCCTTTTTTGAAATGCAGTATACTTAGGCCCTTTCCACACGCAGGCGAAGAAACGGCCAGAAACACGCTGAAACGGAGCTTACCTTAAACCGGGTAAGTCCGTCACCAGTGGAGCAGCGCATTTTCGCTGCTCCACACTCGTCCGTGTCCCGCGGCATCCTGCAGCGCCCAAAATGGCAGCTTACGACTTGCGGAGGCTCTCCACCAACCGGAGAACTTCGCCAGGCGGAAATCCTGCCCCCGGCAGATCTGCAGGCACGCCCTTGTGTGTGCCTGCAAATCCACACCGGGCGCTGCGACGTGGCTGCACGCCCCGTGCCTTTTAAAAACGACATAAAAAGTGGTTTTTAAAAAGCACGTGGCGCCGCCACTTCCGGGCGCCCTAGCGTGGATTGGGGTGTGGAATTACTTTAAAGTAATCCACCCCAATCCACTTTACGGTGTAGACGACCTCCGTCAGAGGTCACTCTACACCGTTTTTAGACCACCGTGTGGAAAGGGCCTTAGTTCCTCCCAGTTATCATCCAGCTAGCCCTTCCCTAATTCAATGCGTCGTTAAGAAACATTTTAAAAGATATAGAAAGTTGGCGGGGAGGTTAGAAAAATGGGAAGGGGTATGATTAAACCAGTATCATGGTTTATTTGTATAGCATTTGTTTCTCATCTTACTCAAACTGAGAGCTTCACATTTATTTTATTTACTTGTTAAAATACTTATATATCATGAGATCTCAAGGCAGTATGTAACTAAAATCAGTAATAATACATTAAAGCAATTTAAAGCAATAAAAATAAGTATGTAGGTCACAGAAAGGAAGGAAGCACTGACCATGTAATCCAATCACAGGTGCGTTCCTACCACTCAATGCAATGAAAAGCACAGCCACCTGCTTCAGTGATCACCAGCTGATATTTCTAGCTGGGTGATGCGGTTCTTCCCTGAGCAGAATAAGCAACTGCATTCTAATATGAGTTCTAATACAATTTCCCACCCAGGATGGACATTGCAATTCACATTACACAGTTACAGGGCTATGATTCCATTCTAACAGCCATGGTTCAGTCCTAAGGAATCATGGGATTTGGAGTTTAAGGCAGCGGCGGAGCTTGGAGTGCATGGCGAGTGGGTGGGATGGGGGCAGGGCTATGGTGTGGGCATGGGGGCGTGGCTGTGGCATGTGGGGGTGTGGCCGTGGCATGCGGAGGCGTGGCTGTGGCACGCAGGAGTGTGGCTATGAGCCAGGACACCCCAAAAACATTGCCACTGAGGGCGAACCGCCCTCATTGCCCCCCATCCCTACGCAATGGTTTAAGGAGGAGTTTTTAGAATTCTATGCCAGAGAGCTCTTGTGCTCACCAAATTCAAAATCCCAGGATTCCATAGGAGGCAGCTATGGTGGTTAAGGTAAAATCATAGTGCTATAACAATGTAGTGCAAAACTTGGTAAACCTGGTAATCTGGCCTCCTTTAGTAAATGTTTAAACTTCTATTCCTAAAGGGCTGGGAGTCCACTTCACAACCCTTTTTACAGATGGATGGTAGCAGGCAGGCAAATGATTTATGCCTGATTACGGCCATTTCCGCACTACACTCTTATAGCACGATCATTCCACTTTCAACATCCTATGGAATCCTGGGGTTTGCAGTTTCGGGAGGGGCTGGCCAGCCCCTCCCAAAACTGCAAACCCCAGGATTCCATAGGATGTTGAAAGTGGAATGATCACACTATAAGAGTATAGTGCGGAAATGGCCTACATCTTAGCTAGTAAATAGCTGTACCAGAGAATACTCTCTGAGCCTACTTCTCCCAGATTTTAGTTTGTTCTTTAATTCTCCTGAATTGTTTTAAATTGTCTCATGTGTTTTATCATTGTTTTAAAGGGTTTTTATTTATTGTACCTTGCCCTGAGGTAAAAACATCTTAATAAATTAGGGGTGAAAAGTGTGTATCGGCATGTGGCAATCAAGTTGCATTATAAACCCAGAAGCTACTGTGCTGTAATCACATAAAATGTCTGTGTGAAGCTTCAGAAATGAAAGGGCCCCCACCCAATGTAGGTTTTACCCACATCTATATTCAGACCTGGATAATAATACATGTAGCTCCTTTTTACTCAGTCCAACCCAATATGATATGATTCATCTTCTCTCATTTCAGTTCTCTTGCCAAAGGAAAACTCCACTTTGAAGGTTAAGCTCCCAAGGCCCCTGAACATACGCGTTCATGAGCTGAGATGCCACATTGAGAAAATGCGTCTTTAATATGCCAGCAGTCCTCAGCTAAATCAGGACCATGCCTAATCCAGACACCAATTTGCATAGACATTACACAAACTTCTCCTGCTTTGTTTAAAGCCAGCACAATTTCCTGAGGCACCAAAGTGTATTGTCATGTCCTTCCGCCTGGTGCATAAAAGAACATATGTACATTGTCACTACTCACTGTATTTTCATTCCACTCCCATACCTCAAACTCGGTTTGAGCTGTCTGCCATTACAATAAATCTGACAGATATACCAGTCAGTTAACAGAACATCCTATGCAACAATCTACTTTGTTTACATATATTTCTGGCATGTCACAAGCAGACTATGTGCTTTTAAAAATGTTTCAATGATATGCTTCAAATATATTATTTTTTAGAAAAACTTTTAAGGGGGAATTCATATGAATAACGTGAGGGAGAAAACACACACATAAAGGTCACCTCTAAGTGACATGCTGGCAGTTTGCAGTATTTGTTGCTATAGTTTTTGGTTGGTTTTTTTTTTAAATATCTCTGTTGTCCTCGACTATTTTCTGGCAGTTTGTAGCACCGATTGCAACATTTCATTCCCACTCTTGAGCAGCTTTCTGTTTAACTCTGAATCATATCTGGAAAAAAAAGGTGTTCTCCCTTTAAAAATGTTTGAGTTAATAGTATTATCAGTGAAATAGCATTTTTACACTACAACACTATAACTCAAAGACTGAAAAAAAAATCAAAAAGGAGAAACTTGGCCGTTCAAAAATAGGGCTACCACAGCAAATCATAATCTGTTTTCAAAAATTGGAAGATTCCAGAGCAAAGAAATTACTACAAATAGGCCCTCCCCAAACACTGGAATTAAGTGGAACAGTAAAATAACCCCAAAGAGCTATACTGCAAGAACGTACATTTCTTTAAAGCAATTGGGAAAAACCCAGTGTTGGTTTCCTTAGCATGAGCCAAGAGAGAGGATTATGGTCTGGATCCAGACTTATTCATACCTAAAACAGACCGGCTGAAACCAACAACACTTAATGTTTGTTGGTTTCCAAGGGTTCACTCTGAATATGACGTAAGTTATACTTAGTATGGCTATCTAAACTTGTATGTTTTAACAAAACATTGTGAGTGTACTCACCACTCCAGTCATCTATACGCCCTAAGGTGATGGGCATGTTCCAAGCCTATAGCAGGCTGCATATAAGAACCCATCTGCCTGGTAGCACAGGCCTTGCTGACTACAGATTGTAGTTCCCAGCAGCCCTAGCCACCAAAACCAATTGCAAAGAGCCAAAGGTTCCCCATGCTGGTCTATCAATTCTATTCCATT
>CAOLHI010004937.1:0-94062 GCA_948474755.1 Ctenosaura bakeri | reverse complement strand
TGAAAGGCAAGATATTAAGTAGAGTCAATGAGTCATAATTAACTATCTCTTAATGAAAAATCCAGTGGGTGTTTTTTAAAAAAATTACATTCAGGATCTTGGTGATGCAGCCAAAGGCAGATTTTACAAAGTTACTACTCTATGGAAAAGAAGCATACAACAGTCTTTGTAAGATGAATCCCCTTTGTAGACATACAAGCTCAGCATAAACCAAGGAAACAGCCAGACAGCAAGAGTCTCCAAAGCAATACAGGCATCCCCAAACCCCACACAACTGCTTATTATCTTCTCACATCCATCTAATCCACAGGTAGGTGTGACTTGAGATACAGTCCAGTAGAGTTTGGACAAAGAATATCCTAATTATTCATCTTCTTAATCAGTTGTGTTATTGCACATGCTTTCATATTGTGCACTGATGTGCACTGAGCACTGTGTGTCAGTGTGCCCCAATGTGCACTGAGCATTGCTTATGGAAGTCCATTCGTGTTGTGAAACTCTTGTATAACTCCTTGAGTATAATGTTGCATTCTATTTTCTTGATGTAAAAGCTTAGCCATTGAGCAGTGGTTGACGTTGGACTAAAACTTTGCAGATTCAGGTTCTAGCCCCCATGCAGACATGAAACTCAATGGCCATTTCCACATGGGGAGAGGAAATCGCCCCACACCACTACTTACTGGACTTTTTGGCTCCCCAGTCTGGTCCACGCTGCTCTGGAGCAGTGTGTGCTCGTTGATACGCACTGCTCCGGCATCCCAAATGGTGGCTTCCGGTTGGTTGAGGGTCTCGACCAACCGCTGAAGTTCACCAGCCTAAAGCCTGCCCCCAGCAGATCATGGGCTTGCATTGGTGTGAGCCTGCAAATTTGCATAAGGGAGCAGGCTCGCAGTGGCACGCTCCATGCTTTTGAAAGACTTGTTTTTAGCAATTTTTCAAAAGCATGCTGGACGACCACTTGGGGTCGTTCCAGAGTGGGCTGAGGTGCGGATCTACTTTAAGTAGGTCTGACCCAGTCCGCTCCCAGGTGCAGACCTCCTCCTTGGAGGACGGACTGCACCATTTTAAAAACCCTGTGAGGAAATGGCCAATGTGTGATCATTGTGCTAGATGCTTCCCTATGTGAGTGGGGGGGGTGTTTGTTTGTTTGTTGACCAAGCTTCAGTGCTGAGTTTCAAGTCACAGTTTCAAACTGGGAGTGGGGTATCACTAAAAACAAAACAAAAAGGGCCAGCCATAATTCATCTTTAAAATCATGGGAAATGCTTCAAAATGCAATGGAATGTTTGTAGTTTTTCTCCAAACTGCAATGCCTAGTTTCAAGTAAAGAATCCAAATGGTGGGTACTTAGAAGCAAAAAGGGAAAGGCTGCCATAATTCATCAGGAAATTGTGGTAGACATTTCAAAATTTGATAGAGTGTTTTTGGTTCTTGACCAGGTTGCAGTGCCCAGTTTCAGCTAAAAATTTCGAACAGGTGGCTTCCTGTGGGATTAAAAAAAAACTCTAGGATCTTCTATAACTCTTCAGGAAATATTTTTAAGGGGCTAGAAAACAGGAGAGAGCTCTCGGAAGCACCGCTTCTAAGATTCCTGAGGCAGGAGAAAATGATGATGGAAACAGGAGAGGCAAAGCAACTGCTGCTAAGATTCCTGATGTTTAAAAGGCAGCCGAAAGGCAGATAAGGAAATAGGGAATCAGCGTCTGCTGAATGGAGTTACGCTACCATTGAAACTTTAGGTTGGTAAGTTGGGTATATTCCTAGACTTGACTCAAAGCAAGGATGCCTGGCTTTCAGCAGTGACCACAAGTGCATTTGCAGAATTAAAGCCATTATGCCAGCTTTACCTATTCCAGGAAATTCATTTGTGTGTGTGTGGGGGGGGGTTAAACAAGCCAGCTCAGGATCAGTGTTCTAAGAACTCTAGGCGTCTCATTCAACCAAGAGTTTCTTCTTCCTTGACTTGGCTTTGTACTTTCTCACTTGCTGCTCCATACTCCTGAAATTGTCTCTCTGCATATTTGTGCACTGCTCCTCCCCTTATTATTTTTAACTCCCAATTGCAAACTTTCTTGTTTCCTTTTGCAGCTTTAGTTTCATATTGTTTTATCATCTTGTGTATTTTGATGATATGTATTTGACACTTTGTTTTATTTATACTGTTTTTTATTATGTCAGCATAATCTGTTTTATAATTGTATTGTTTAATTTTATATTTGCATTATTCCACCCTTCCTCCGTGTGTGCACACATGTGTATATTTTAGGCCATTTCCACACTAGACTGTTATATTGGTATTATTCCACTTTCAACATCCAATGGAATCCCGGGGTTTGCAGTTTAGGGAGGGGCTTTTAGAATTCTCAGTCAGAGAGCTCTTTGGCCTCCATAAACTAGAAGCCCCAGAATTTCACATGATATTGAAAGAGGAATAATAGCACTATAAAAGCACAGTGTGGAAATGACCTTTAGATTGTACACTTATGGCAGGACTGGCTGTTGTTGTTTTACTTGCAAAATGCCATGAACATTGATGGCACCATCCAAATAAATGATAACTATAGTAATAATGTATGTTCCGTACAGGACTGTGTGGGATCTGGTCATAGTGAGACATGTCTTCATTATACCCCTCCATGGCCATTTCTGCACCAGTCTGTTTTAGCACGATGATTCCACTTTCAACATCCTCTAGAATCCTGGGGTTTGCAGTTTCGGGAGGGGCCAGCTGGTCCCTCCCAAAACTGAAACCCAGGATTCCAGAGGATGTTGAAAGTGGAATCATTGCACTATAACAGGCTAGTGCAGAAATGGCCTTAGAGTACTGTAACACAGTCTTGTGGGGCTGCCTTTTGGACTCTGCTCAGGAACTTCAGCATTTCCTAAATGCTACAGTTAGATGGCTGATCAGGACTAGTTATGGGGAGCATATGAAGTCCATGTTGCAAAAGCTACGCTGGTTACTTTTCTTTTTATATTGTGCGTGGAAACTGGCTATGAACTAGACAGCCATATATGGATTAGGTCCAACCTCTCTGAAAGTCTGTATCTCTCTATGTGAACCTGCCCTGATTTTAAGACCCTCAGGGGACCACTTTCAGTTGTCTCTCCGTTGTCATAGGCACATTTGGTGAGGACACAGAAGAGCGCTTTCTAAGTAGCTGCTCCCAGACTGTTGAATTCCTTCCCATGGGAGGCTAAATTGGTCTCCTCTTTGTTCTCTTTCTGCTGGCAGACAGAAAGACCTTTTTACTACAGTCGGACTTCTGTTTGTTAACAGACAGTTACAGAAGGGTCTTTTCATGAGAGTGCTTTATTTTTATCTTCATTAATATGTTCTAAACTTTTTTAAATTAGTGTTTTTAAGTGGGATTGTTTACATCTTTAACTTCACAAATTATTTCACTTGCATTCTATCATATATAATTTGCATTCTATTGTAAGGCACTTTGGGTCTCATATTGGGAGAAGGACAGAATATAAATTGAAAGGAAAAGCAGCAGGGAGAGAGAAAAAGCAAGAGAATAGGAAAATCCACTTTCAGCTGCTCAGAAGTTAATACCTGAGGCAAATGGAGGTGAAGGAGGAAAAGGGAGGTCGCATGGATGCCTTGGGGAGGGCATTAGCTACAGCCTTGGGGTGCAACTATGATGGTGGAGGCAAAATAAGGCCATTGCTTCCATTCCACCACATTTTTCCTTCAGTCCCTAAATTTGTAGCTTTGGAGAGACTGTGACACTAAAAATCATTCACTCCTAGAACTCTTCGATTTCTTGTGTTGCAATTGCTTTTGGTGACTTTTCCTGCTCCTTTTCTTCGGAGGGCCAAATTGCATTTCTAAATGCTCAATTAAAGCTTTAAGTTGCTGCAATGCTGGAAATTTGGAGGCTGAAGGAAAATTTCATTTGGAAGGGACAATTCATAATGGGAAGGGGAAATGCCTCCATTTTGTCCCTTTGTAGCTACATTCCTAGCAGCGTTGGGTACAATTTCAGCTTGTTGTTAATAATAATAATCGCTTTGTGTAAGAGAGCTGTACACATTTTGTGACGTGATTTTCTTTCAACATAAATTTTCTAGGTATCTCCAATCTTCTGTTTTATTTTTGCCTTCCCTTGTGCTATGCAGCGTGACTCTCTCATGTCTATAGTGGAAATGAAAGAAGATCTTTCAAAAGAGTGATTGTGCTTTTAATGTAGCCAACAATGCTTTCAGTCCAACCTAAACCAATGCTGAGCAATGAGAGGCATTGGATGAGAGTGATTAACTTGGTTCAATTGTTTTAGCAAGTCCTGTTTTTTGGAACTGTGGACAAAAAGGGAACATCCTTTGTATGTGATGCTGAACAAATCTGTCACACATTTCATTCCAAATTCTTTTTAAAAAAATATCTAATTCTTTCCATCCCATTTGTCAGAAATTGTGATACTTTGTACCAAAATAAATAGAAAGAAATTCTCATCACCCCTCTTTTGGTGATGTGGGCTTCTTAGGGCAGAGCATAAAGTGCTGTCTTCCAGCAATGGTTGGATTGCAGTTCCCAATATTCCTCACTACTGGCTAAGGGTGATGGGAGTTGCAGTCCAATTGTTACATTTAGCAACTTTTACATGTTTATATTAAAAAATGGTTAGTCTGCATGTTCTTTTATAGAATATAGACACCCCTATTTGTTTTCTTTACCCCACCCTTTCTTTTTATGTCCATCTCTCTCTTCCATTAGACCATATATGAAAAGATTATAAAAGTATTTATATATATAATATACTTATAATCTACTAATCTAATTTACTACTTTTCTATGTTTTATAAAGAAAACTGAGCTTGTTTCTTTCTCTGTGAGATCCTGTGGGATGCTATAGGACTGGTTGTTGTTCAGTTTCTCTTTTGCCAATGGATAACTCTGCTTGTGAGATCCATTACTACCTTTCACATTTTATCAAGAGGTCTACAATTTGTCCAGCGCTACCTTAGGATCAATTTTTCATTTATACCACCATTACTTATCCTTTCAGTGTTACCATCTGTTTATCCATTTGGGACTCAATCCCATAATTAATCCCAGATAAAGTTATGTAGCTGTGAGCTATATAAATCCCATTTGTTCAGTGGAACTTCTAGAGTTGACACCATAACTGGATTTTAGCCTTGGAAGTCAAAGAACTTTTAGTCTCTTGAATGTGCCTTCAAAACACCATTTGTAGATACACAATTTGGCTTGCAAACTATTTTGCAATTCTCTGCAGTATCCAGTGCTTAGCTCTGCTCTTCGGCTCTGTCTTTCCAAATGAGTGCATTTCTTGACAGTCTTGTAATTTAAAGAAGGTTTTATCTTTATTCAACAGAAAGCACACCTCATGGGAATTAGATATTGGGGTGGGGGACAGTGATTAAGTAAATAGCTTGCAGAGATATACATGGGAATGAGATCCACAATAAGAAACCATCCTGTGCATTTGAAAAGGCTCTGGAATGATCAGCCACAGAGAGCTTGAAAATATCCTTGCACTATTCTATGTCTTCAAAACCTGTCATATTCATGGTAATATTCTAACCTGCACAATCTCATTTGTTTAATATTAATCTAGAATTACGTTAAACATCATAAGACAAAGTCTATAGCAGTCACAAAAGCAGATGCTGCCTTACCCACACAAAGTGGAAGATTGACTAGACACAAGATTGACTAGATGGCATTTAAACTATCCTGCCGGTTTTCATTTTTGGTTCCACTGGAAATTGTATAACAGTGAATCAACATGACACAGTTATAGAAGTTAATAGCAGATTACCTATCATGGCTTCATTCTATGCAATCCTGGTATCTGGGTTTTAATAAGGTATGTATGTATGTATGTTTTATGTATGTATGTTGTGTGTGTGTATATATATATATATATATATATATATATATGCCCACTCCCTGAAAGCACTAGACAATTACAAAAGCTGGCATCCTGTTCCTGACATAGGCAAGTACAATGCCAGATTATGTCTTCACATGTCCTTTGGTGGTCACTATTGAAGGAGGTATCCACTATCTCCTTTCTGCAATTATCTTCTCCTTGTAGAGGCCACTTCTCTCTTGCCTTTCCTCACTAAAACATTGTAGCAGAGAATTCTAAGACCTCAGCAAACTTGGATTCCATAGGATGAAGCCATGACAGTTACAGTGGGATCCTCTAATTCAGTAGCGTGAATAACATTGAGTCCTGGCTCTTAGTGTTGACTGCAGAGGCCAACACAAACAGATGATCTCTTGCACAGATCTATACTTGTCCTGAGATAGTAAACTGGCCATTCTTTGAGATCTACTCCAAGACCTGTTTCTCCAGCCTGGACCAAATCCATATTATCAACACAGCAGAGCTTTATTCTCAGTTTGTAGTACCTTGGTGTCCCATTATCTCAGAGAGTTTCACTACTAGAGTACTCGTTGCTGCCATTTGGATCATATCACGGCCAGTGATGGTTCTGCACAACAATGTTCTCAGTGCTTGGCCATCTGGTTGAAATACCTAATAAACCACCTTCCTCTCTTTCCCCCTTTCCCTTTGGATTCTTAGAATGCAGTATTGTATCCTGTCTTGGAAAAAAGAACTGTATGACATTTATATTTATTTTGCAATCCCCCACCTTCCCAAGGCACCTTTGGAAACTGAGTATTTGAATGATGGCATTTATAATAGTATTTAGAATGCTGGTATGAAAACCCTTATATCAATCCACAGAGCAGTTTCAAGGGTCCCTTGGAAAAAGAAAGTGAAAACTAAGCCTGATAAAAAGTGTTTCTCAGACAGGAGGATATGGGTAGAAATCAAAGGCATTCAGAGTAAAGTAAGAATTCCATTCCTTCCACCATTTCACAGATGCAACCCAGGGCACATGTGGCCAAGCAAGATCAGAGTGTGTCCAAGATGGCAAAAGTTATTAATGGGGAAGAACATGCAAACTAGAGACAGGTGAAGCAGTTTGAACCTACTGGGAAGGAAAAAACAAAACCAAACAAAAAAAACTGGGAAGGGAAAAACCCTTCTCTCCTCCTTCCCCTGCTAAGTTAATTGAGCACAAAATGTTTTTGCCTTTTGAACTCAGTTTGCAGAAATAGAAGGAAGCTGAGGATGAAGGGAGAAAGAGGGGAAAGAGGGGAGAAACTGGGATACATTTCAAAAGCAGCTGGAAAAAAAAAGAGATGACAAAGGATTATCGGGACTATCCCTGCCAAACTGGGACAGTTGGAAGCTTTAGAGATGCAGGAATAAAAAGTCATGTATTTGGAGTCAGAGAGTTCAGGGAAGAGGTGGCAAGTTCTAATATTTGGATGGTACAAATAACATGGAACCTAAGAGAGTCAGAGGTCATCATTGTGGTCTGTCTTGGAATGTGCCACTTTTTAAGGCCATTTCCACCCTATACTGTTATAGTGCTATTGTTCCACTTTCAACGTCCTATGGAATCCTGGGATTTGCAGTTTAGGGAGGGGTATTTAGAATTCTCACTCAGGGAGCTCTTTGGTAACCCCCATAGGTATTTTTAAGGTAACTGCAGAATGAGGTATTGTGTACATCTTTGCATAACACATTTACCTTCAAGTGTGCAAGGGTAACCAGAAGCTCTCGGCACAACCCCCCAGGCACAAATACCTGGCTTCCCTTGGATCAGGGGAATCAAAAGAGCAGCTCTTCCAATCATCCAGGCCTGAGCATTGTTTCTTCTCTTCCTCCTTGGTGTTAGAGCTGGATAGCTCCCAGATACCCACCATGGCCTTTCAGTACCTTGGAGGGCACATCTGTGCCTGGGAACTTCTGATTCTCTGTTCGTCCAGCTAAGAAGAAAAAGCTGTTGCCCTCTCAAACCACTGTCATAGCTATTAGAACCTGGCTATTCATTATATTTCATTTCGCTCATCTTCAGAACAATCTGGCGAGTTTCCATTAGGCTAAACTGAGATACATTATGTTCCTTGGCTGAACGGTAGATTTGAACCCAGGGTCTCCACAATCTGAAAAACTGCACCACCAAATAAGTCTTGACATGGTTTCAAAAGAAGATATTTTAAAAAGGTGTAACTTATTTTATACCAGAGGCAATGAGCATATAGCTTTTTAGTTATCACAGCATGCAATAGACAGGGAGGGAAAGCGCCAGTCAAAAAAATAAGACCTGAACTCAACTAATTAATGCCTTTTTGGCATTTCCTTTCACTTGTGATAAACATGACTGTGAGGTACTTCTTTGTTTTCCCAGAGGTGTTTTATGAATATATATATATATATTTAAAAAATGGATATCTTGCTGTCATACCGACTTTCAGCTTGTTTTCACTTGTGAAAAGACATCTAAATATCCACCCACATGTCATCAGCAGTGGAGAAAGAAGATATTCAAAATAAATTCAGTGTTATAAGGCACCGAACCCAAAGCTGGGGGGGCTTTAAAGAAACTGCAGGGATGCTAAGGTATACTAGTTTTTCAGAACACGGACTAATGCTCAGTGTAGGTGCTAGGAATTCAGTTCAGGAGTTAAAGTAAATGTGGCAGAAGGGCTTAGAGGTTGTATAATATCTGAAGCAGCCAGGAGGCCTCAGGCAGAGCTGACATTCCACTTGGCCTCTTTTAACAGTCAACGAGTCAACATGCAAAAAGCTCTCTTATCACCAGTCTTTTCCATTCTCCCACCTTTACCATTTCTGCTGCTTTTTTCCCCCCAGTGCTGCTCATTTCCATGTCATTCTCTTATTTATTTCTGCTTGTGAAAATATACCACAAGGTGACAATAATAGCCAAGTATGGACTTCTCTGATGATGATGATGATGATGATGATGGTAATGGTGGTGGTGATGATGATGTTTGTCCTCAATGTGTTTCCTAATGAGGATGACCTGAAGGCAAACTTATCATGGGGTTTTCTCAGCAAAATGTGTTCAAGGGGGGTCGCCATTGTCTTCCTCTGAGGCTGAGAGAATGTGACTTGCCCAGAGTCACCCAGTGGGCTTCTTTGGATGAGTGGAGATTTAAACCATGGTGTCGGACTAGGACTCTGGAAACCAGGGTTTGAAACCCGATTCCACCACAAAAACCCATTTCTATAGTCAAGTCCCCTTGGGAATTATCAATTAGATAAAATATCAAGTACAAAAATATCAAGTACTAGGAAATATTGAGACAGTGATTGTTGTCGAGCCCTCCCAGGAGTAATACAGGCTACGTTCGATCTGTCCTATGCATATTTTGGAGAAAGCTACCCTGAACTCATGGAATACACTTCTAAGTACACATTGTGTTCATAAAAGTCTTCATATTCAAGGATGACTGAATGACAATGGATAGGAAAAGTCATTTCACCTTCCCTTGAAAGCAGGCAAAATTAACAACATCATCCTTGCAATGTTGACCTCCCACTTTAAAAACAGGTCCAGGCCCCTTGCTTTCCAGGTGAATCTCTCTCTCTGATGGTGGTTGTTCTTCTCCAATGTCTGGCCTCCCTTTCCAGTGCTAGAGAAGGAATTCTGTTATATCCTATCCATGGGTCACTAGGTTGCCCTTCCAGCAACTGTAAGATTGCAGATATAGGTTGGAAGTTCACTGATGCCCAGTGCTAGAAGATGCATGGGCTATCTAGCCAGCATGGAGTAGTGGTTTGAGTACTGTGCTAGGACCCCAAGAAACCAGGGTTCAAATCTACTGGGGGACCTTGGACAGGTTGCACTCTCTCAGCCTCAGAGAAAGGCACCGGTGAGCCGCCTCTGAACAAATCTTGTCAAGAAGACCATGTGATAGGTTTCCATAAGTTGAAAATGACTTGAAAGCACACAGAAACAACAAATATAGTGGGAATGGCTGGTAGACAGAATCAGTCACTCCAAGAAGTCTGTCTCTCCAATGCTTTACTTCCTGCATAGTTGCTATACCCTCAGCTTTTTGATGTAGACCAGAATTTCTTTCATACGACACCATTATGGGACTATAATTTCACTTGAGAATTCTAGGATGCGAAGTTTAGGGACAGGTATTTAGAATTCTTATCCAGAAAGCTCTCTCTCTCTCTCTCTCTCTCTGCATGCATGTACGTATGTGCCTTCAAGTAACCTGTGGACTAATGGCAACCCTATGACTTTCTTAGGGTTTTCTGAGGCAAAGGACATTCAGAGGTGGTTTTGCCAGCTCCTTTCTCTGAAATATAGCCTACAACATCTGGTATTTGATGGCAATTTCCCATCCAAGTACTAATCAGGGCTGACCCTGCTTAGCTGCCAATATCAGGTGAGATCTGGTGCCTTTAGGACAATTCTAGTGCCTCACATATCCCAAGATGCAGCCATCGGATTCAGCCACGGCAGTTAAAGCTGTATCAGCATGCCATAATAGTGCCCTAAACGTTCACTTGCCATGTCTAGTAGTTAAAGTTCATGGCAAGATAGGCCATTTCTGCCCTACACTGTTATAGTACTATTATTCCACTTTCAACTTCCTGTGAAATTCTGGGGTTTGTAGTTTACTGAAGCCAAAGAGCTCTGGCTGAGAATTCTAGATACACTGCAAATCCCTGGATTCCACAGAGTGTTGAAAGTGCAATAATAGCACTATAACAGCGTAGGCAGAATGGCCTAACTCAGAACCAGATTAATGGGGCTTTTCTTTAACTTTTTTTGGAGATATATTATAGCAACCTTGGAGAGGGGGATGTTGATTGTGCAGCTCTCTATTCATGTGCATCTTTCTACCAGATTAATGATGTGCAGGTAAGCACAGATGAAACACTGCACAAAAATCACATTTCTGTCATTATCCATAGCAAGTGCAATGACAGTGCTGTATTGACAAATAAGCAAAGAAAGAAGGAGCAAGTCAAGGAAACAGCACAATATTTCCCCACAAAAGAAATGTGTTATCTGGAAGTAAACTCTAACCTTTTTCTCCACTCACCATCACCACCCTCAGCTTCTCCTAACCAGAATGGTGACAGTGATGTGTGATTGGATGGCTGACTCCTGGCAGAGGCCTAAGTCAATGTGAAAAGAGTGATCTGCCTTTTAAAGGTCTGGCGTAATCCAGCACCTGTCAGATGGCATTACCTTTGCACTTCTTAAGAGAAAGCCACAGTCAATCTGATTCCATTGTTCATACTGCAGCTCGATTAACTCCTTCGGTTGCTGAGAAAACAGACATTTGTTGCCTTAGCTGGTGGTTTCCAACCCTTCTTTTTATAAGATGGACTGGAGGACAGGTTATGACCAGGTATTTTGAGTTTGGAGGAACAAGGATAAGTGCTCCTCCTTCATGAGATCACAGTACATAAGGCTGTATGTGTTCACTTATTTCACTTTTGTATGCGAGAATGACTAATTTTCAATGTTTTCTCCCCGGGTAAGATTTGGTTTGTTTAGTGATTTTTTTAAAGATGATTTTACACAATTCAATCCTTTTTTTTTTTTTAAAGGATCACTTCTATAAAACTTGTTTGTCCAAAAAACCAAGATTTTTGAACAGAGAAATAGTATAGCCATTTTCGCACTAGGCTGCTATAGTGCTGTTATTCCATTTTCAACATCCTATGGAATCCTGGGGTTTGCAGTTTAGGGAGAGGCCTTTGAGGTTAGAAGGCTTCATGGCTCCCCACGTAACCTTGGAAGGCTGTACCCCTGCTGCATTGCCCCCTCAAAGTCATACCCACCAATATTTCACAAATGAAAACCAAGACACATGTGATGAGGCAACATCACAATAAGGTCAAGGTGGAAAAAATTTTGAATGAGAAAGAACAGCCAAATGAGGACAGGTTGCACCAGTTTGAATTTGTCCAAGCCAAATTAGAAGGTCAGGATTCTTCCCCTCCTCTTCTTCCCCACTGTTGAGTTAATTCAGTGCAAACTACCTTTGCACTTTGAATTCAGTTTGCAGTAACTGAAGTAAGCTGAGGACAAAGGATGAAGATGGGAGGAGGAGAGAGAAATTGGGGCACTTTAAAAGCAGCTGAAAAAATGGGAGGACAGAGTATACAACTCATACAGTATACAGACCAGAATGTTTGGTGGACATTCTGTAACTTTTAGTCCCAAACATAATACTCAAAAGAATGTTTCTATCTTTGGGAAATAGAACAGTGCCTCTTCTTCAAGATTTGAAAGCCATAGCACTTAATGGCACCACCAGCAGCAGCATTATGAGCCAAAATGTAGTCTCTCACGCATGATGACATCAATCTATTGGCTTACCTGGTAGTATTTGTATAGGGGAAGGGAATATAGAATGACTTCATAAAGAATGCCGTCATCTCACCTACTGGAAAATGCTGTGTTGTTTCAACAATCCATAAAAGCTGGCTCCTGGTCTAAGAACATGAAAATGCAGGCAGTTCTTAAGCCTTCAACTTTTAGAGAAGGCTTCTGTTTTTAAGTGTGCTTCTTTCCCATTCAATAAATTTTAACATCACCCATATTAGTATATTAGTAACACAATTAGTGTCAGATTGAGTCAGAGGGGATGGTTTGAGATGAACTAAGAAGTCAAAGCTGATGGATAAAGAAAATTTAAAGGGCCCAAAAGGAGTGACTCAAGGTCAAAAGAAAACCCTGGAGGCTGGACTGTATGGCAAATGATGGATGCTTTGGGGCTTAAAGACAAACCAAAGGAAACTGGAGCACACAAAATCACAAAAAGACCATGTTGTTTGGGCAAGGCTCAGCTGGAGCAGGAAGCCCTCTGTCATAGCATCTTTCCCCTTTCCTAAGCCCTTGAGCAAAGAAGGGAGGGCTAGGTGCAAACAGGAGCTGCCTTTCTCCCACCCACGTGCTCTCCAGTGTCTTCTCCACCTTTGCCAGTAGAAGGGAAAGATATGAGTAACCCAAGGTAAAACACTTTTCCCCCTTTTCTTTTCTGGAGAAGAAAGGAATCTGTCTGTTTTGCGGAGTAGCCAAAAACACTCTGAGGTTTAACAGAGAGTTTCAGAAAAATTTTGTTCTACTTAATCAAGATTAAATCAGTTTCTGAGTATCGTATCTTATAGTATCCTTCTCTAGGCATAGCTTAGAAAGTTGTAAAGTTAAAGAAATACATTATCTTCCAAAGACACTTTGGAACTGACAACCGGCTAGGGAAACATAACAAAAATCCCTGATACTCCCGACTGAAATAGTCCCTTGCCACTTGCAGAAAAGTAAGACCTTCTAGGTTTTCCATGGCTAAAGAAATAGGAGTTTGACCCTTTGGAAATCAGCCCTTACCAGTCTTCCTCATGCTAATGGTCAGCATCACAACAGGAGAGCTTGAAAGAGCAAACTAATACCCCCTGAGAACAAAGCCAGTAAAACTTTTATATCCCTGACTGCCCCAAAGTGTCCAGATATTATAGCACCTCTATACCCATAGAAAGTTCAAAGCTCATTTGGGAAAGGGTATCTCCCTGACCTTATGTAATCCTCCGCTATCTTAAATGGTAAATCAACTCCTTGTTACCTGGATAATGTGGAAGTACATTAACACAGCTTCTCATAGTTTTTCCTGTTTGGAAGGCAACAACTAACTAACTAACTAACAACTAACATGAGATTCTTCTGCTGCTCAGTTGCTGCAGGACAGCTTCCACACAAATCCAAAGTCTATGAAGTCAAGCTTTGACAGATCTGGACAAATATTTAATAAATATATGTCCTGTCCTGTCTGTTGTGTCCTATGTCCTTGACAAGAAGCTCAATGGGACATGATGAGACGAGGCATGCCAGTATTTGTAGCACCATGAAAAGCTTCAAGTGAGCAAATGAAAAAGACAGAAGCTTTTCCTTCCTACAGGACCCATCCCTCAAGGAGAAGAAGACTTGAAAGATCTCTGAACTGGACATTAATGTCCCTTTGGATGTTTTCATTCAGACTTTTTGACATGGGACTGAAAGGGAATCATTCCTCAGGGTGTTCAGATTCTAATGTCTTGGACCCTAGAGGTTGTCCCTGTCTCAGTGGCCATTGATCCAATGGACTCCATTCTAGTCATGATGTTGGGACTTGAGTTGATTTCTGCCCCTGGTATTATTGATCTGACAGGTCTGATGAGAGCCCAGTCTCTTGCTCAGACTTTTGGGTCTCAACAAAATAACACAGTCATGAAACACTTGTATGATATTGAATATCTGCTGTTTTGATATATGTACTGGGATTAGTTGTGGGCCAAAAATGGCCTCTTCCCATTCATATAATCGAACTTATTTGGGGGAAAAAGGGGGAGGGGGGAGGAGGAATCAGCTCCTTCTGTTTTTTGCTTGTTTGGTTGGTTTGTTTTGGAGAGGGCAGAGATGTCAAAAATTTCTAAAACACTTTCAGGTAAGTTGTGGCATTTCTAAGTTTGATATGTTTATACCAGGTGGCCAAAGAGTGCTCCTTTATTTTTTTACTTTTTAAAGAAAAAACTCACTGTTGTATATGGTGACACTGAGGCTCTTTTCAGTCTTTTGAGAATTCCTGGAACTTTCTAAGAAAAAAAAGAGATTGCTGCCCCATGATGAAGATGCCACCTATCCACTACAAATGGGAGGCCAGTGGCTTCCATGTTCATAGAGCACTGAATCCATTTTGAGTGTTAGCCCAAATGGTAAAGGAGCTATCCAAGGTGCCAAAACCTGTCTCCCAAATATGTTAGCCACCTTTGATAGATCATTTAAAGTTTGCACTGAAATCTGGAATGGAGTCACCAGTCCACTGACATCGGAAGCCACCAGCCACCATGGTTCTGCAGTCCTTGGACTCCTTAATCCTCCAGGTGTAGCCAAAAATCTTGTTGTTGTTCAAATAAAGCCAAAAACAGATATCATAAAGAATGGGCAGAATTTCAGTCCAACAGCCTCTGATTTCCCCACCTTTTTCCAGTCCAGGGTGAAAAGATTGAAATAGGGAAGGGAAAAAAACACATTATGCAAAAATGAAAACTAGAACTAAATTAACAAGAAAATTAAAAGTAGTTAAAAGCTAAAAAGAAAATAAATAAAAAAGTACGGTGCATTCTGAATATCTTCTTTCCCCCTGAGCAATTGGGTCTGAAAGGCCTGTGACAACAAATCTTTACTTGCCTGCAGAAGGGTAGCAAGGAATGTGCAGACATAAATATATTGGAACTTGGAAAAGTTACATTCAGGGCTACAGCTGGAAGAATCTTACACTAAGCATTGACATTGACAATGATAGCTGAAGATTCTGAGTGCTGTGGTCCTAAATATTTTCCCCCCATGTTTTTAGAGCCCCTTTCCAATAGGCTTTTGGGAAGGCCTGCCTTAGGCCAATAAGGCCCACTTTAGGCAAAAGGTGCCTAGGGCCGGGGCCAAAAATCTTAATGTGGTTCTGCAAACAATCACACACTTTAGGGTTCTCTGACTGAAAACTGGAGAGGGTCCCTTAACCTTTAATGGCTGTGAAAAAGAAATAATTTCAGCAGTTTTGCTAATCACCTAAAGCAGATAACAAGCAAAACCTGCTGAAAAATTCCCTGTTCTACCCAACCATTAAAGGGATGGGAGCTGTCTCCAGTTTTCAACCTGGTAACCCTAACACACTAAGATACACCACCCCTCTGCTGAAATTTTGTTAGGAATTCATCCCACCCCCTCTAAACTTCAGGTGAATTTTCTTCCCCACCTCCCCCCTTTTAACTGCTGAAATTCAAATACAATTGGGAGAATCTGTTGATGCTGCTAGGATTATGCCATATTGGACCTGGGAGTACAAGAAGCAGCATCTTCAACTGGAATAGGACATTTCAACAGTGCTTCTACCAAGCCTAGGATATATTGCGGATAAACTCTGAGGTTTCCCCCCTGCTCTCACCCCTTTAGGGCACTTCCAAGACTTCATTAGAAAGAAATAATATGTTTTCATTAGGCTTAAATTGGCTGTTAGGCCTCTGTGAGCCTTCATTTGAAATGATTGCCGACAGTGGTTTACTAAAACTAGACTTCCTCTCTGCCATTATCTCTGCTGTAGAAAGGGGAGAAAGGCAAGCGCTGTTGATTAATCACTTCCAAACATATGAAGGATCCAGGAGCTCGCTTATCGTCAAGGGCTTCACCAAAAAACTCTGTTAAACTTTAGGCTTAGGTGGCTACATTTTTGCTCATACATGTTTTTTTAAAAAATGTGTTTAGTTAAGAATGACACAAAAGTCAATACAAGAATAAGGACAAACAGACCAAACAAAAGCATCTCGGGTCACTAATTTTCTGAACCTTCCTGGATTGCATCCTCCCAAGAAGGTCAGATGTACTTCAGCCAGTGCATATTCCTGTTCCCATAATTCATCTGTTGATGTCCTTAAACCAAATGGATATCATGCCAAGTGTGCAGCTACAGCATCCCCAACATCAAAATAAGTAAATAAGAATGATCTCTTCTCCATGACATTTTCCTTCAGTCCCCAAATTTCTGGCATTATAGCAACACAAAACTTCAGTTCAGAGTTTACTAAAAGATTTTAGACACCCAGTGAAAGGGAGCAACCAAGGTGAACACAGCAAATTGGAAGAATCATAGAATCATAGAAATGTAGAGTTGGAAGAGACCACATGGGCCATCCAGTCCATGCAGGAACACCCTCAAAGCACTCCCGACAGATGGCCATCCAGCCTCTGCTTAAAAACCTCTGAAGAAGGAGACTCCACCACACTCCGAGGCAGCAGATTCCACTGCCGGACAGCCCTGACCGTCAGGAAGTTCTTCCTGAGGTTCAGGTGGAATCTCCTTTCCTGCAGCTTGAATCCATTGCTCCTTGTCCTGGTCTCTGGAGCAGCAGAAAACAAGCCCTCTCCTTCCTCTACATGGCATCCCCTCAAAAGAGAAGAGTTGTAGGTATGAATAATTTTCAAATTATTTCAAATAATTTTCAAATCCTAGGGTTTGCAGTTGAGGAAGGACCATTTAGAATTTCCAGTTAGCGAGCTCTTTGGCCTCAGTAAACTACAAATCCCAGAATTCCACAGGATGTTGAAAGTGGAATAATAACACTATAACAGTGTAGGGTGGAAATGGCCACTGTCTTGCTCTCTGCAATGCCAGAAATTTGAAAACCGAAGAAAAATTCAGGGAAGCAATGTCTTTATTTTGCCCCCTTTATATACATACACCCCTGCCATAATCAAGAGATCAAATAATCCTCCCTGCTTAAGTCAATCTCTGGAAGAGGATCCGACTCTTTCCCTCCCTCACCCCCATTTTGGAAAATGATGTAACATAAAGGCTGAGTTATCATCAGTTTGCTTGATTCAGCCTTGGCAGGGCTGATAGAGCTCTCACTACAGTGACGTCTAGTGTTCTACTACTTCATACCCCCACAATCTGTGAGTTTACTTTATGAAGCTCCCACAGTGCTTTGGGGTAATGTTATGCCAAGCTGCCGGGGGGATCATGGGAAAAACTGAATGTGGAAATCTTAATGGGGGTCAGCTGAACACAGTTATTAAACAATGATTCACAAGATCAAAGATGGAGAATCATTCATCGTCCACATTTTCTTGCAAAGATCCTCCTGCATTTATTTTACTGTGTCTTATATTTATACTTAGGTGGCTGAACACCCAGAACAGGCTTTGTTATACACCTACTAACTTTCTGAGGAATATGGTCACATTTATTTCCATTCTTTCTTTCAATATATAGGCTTCAGGGCCTTAAACCTTGCAGGATATATCCAAAATGCAGCATCCAAACTCTTCCGCATTAGCCTGTTATAGCGCTATTATTTCACTTTCAACACCCTACGGAATTGTGGGGTTTGCAGTTTAGGGAGTGGCCTCAAAGCCTATATGGCCTATAACACAGTGTTAAGTTGTTAGAGACGTACTTCATGCTCTTGCACTCTTGCATCCTCTTCTTTCCTTTGTTCTGGTTCTCTCCCTCACTTTTTGATCTGTAGTGATGTCCACACTGAACAATGGTTATTGCAAACCAGCTGTGCCCTTGCTGGCTGGGGGAATCATCTGGATGTGCTAGTAAATTGTATCATCTCTTAGATCACAATATAAACTGAAGTATATGTCACAGTGTTCCAGGGCCTTCTAGCTTACATGGTTAGTTCATAAACTTTTCAATCTGCACTGAAACAGAATTCTGAAAAATCGGCCTTTGGCTATTGCTGTAGACCCAAATAAACATTACACTGTTCACTAAAGAGAAATGACAACTGCTTTCCTCTTTGGGCCTTTCCACACTATACTGTTACAGTGCTATTATTCCACTTTCAACATCATGTGGTATTCTGGGGTTTGTAGTTTACTGAAGCCAAAGGGCTCTCTGGCTGAGAATTCTAAATGCTCCTCCCTAAACTGCAAGTCCCAGGATTCTGTAGGATGTTGAAAGGGAAATAATAGCACTATAACACTGGCCATTTCCGCATGGCCCCTCCCGAAGCTGCAAACCCCAGGATTCCATAGGACGTTGAAAGTGGAATCATCGCGCTGTAAGAGTGCCGTGCAGAAATGGCCACTGTAGCAAGGAAAGGCATTTCCTCTTTCCCTGGAGAACTGCACTGGAATTGGGAGCCATTCCTCCTCCTTGGTCAGCTCCCTTCTCAGGGGTGTAGCTACCATAGGGAGAGGAAATGGAGGAGTTGTCTCCACCAAAAAAGAATTCTGTCCCCACCATGAAAGTTTCCTTCATTCCCCAAATCTTCAGTAATTTAGAACCACAGTTAAGCATTTAGAAGTACAATGCCCTAATGATACGAGTTCTGTAACTCCACTTCCTTCAACCATTTAACAACCACAGCAGTGGCAGTCAATGGGGCTTGACAGTTGTTTTGAGGGTGAGGTTTTAGATGGAGCTCAAGCCTCTGTGAGACAGTTCTCATGTTGCACTTCATAAAACTAGACTGGATCTCTTTAGCAGAGAATTCAAAGTATCTCACTATAATAGAAATTCCAGGATTCCATTGAATGGAGCCATGACAGTTAAATTCTTATAAGTATGCAGTGTGGATACTGCCTCGCACTTTTTTCTATCATTGGCAACAAAATTTTGGGACAAAAACATTCCCAAATTGGAAAATTCATTTAAAAATGGTTAAGAACTTTCATAAACTCACCCAGAAAGAAAAAAATTTTTTTCGGGGGGGGGGAGACATATCTGCTTTCTCTAAAAGCCAACTGTGACCAGGGAAAGCCTTCCTGCTTAGTCATTGATCAAGAGTAAGTATATATATTGTCTGTTTCAGGTTTTTGCACTGAAATTTAATAAAAGGGGTGAAACTGCTTTCCTTATTCAGAGATTTTCAATAGTGGAAGAGTTCTGGGCTTGTGATGATAAACCCGGCTGATGCATTTTCCAGCAATCAATAAGGTGGCTCCCATAAACCTTTCTTGAAAATATTCCAGCGCAATGTCCTTGTAAATCATTTCTGTGACTTCTTTGGGGCTGAATTAATAACTTAGGTCTTGCCTTTACAACTACCAAACTTTCTGCTTTCCGTTGCCAGAACATTTGCATTTTCCTCTGTCCCTAAGCCATAGACACATGACAGCAGCACCTTGATCGGTCTTTCCACCTGGTTTTGCTTCCCTGAGTTATTTTGATTAAATTTATATATTCATTTCCTAAGGGGCAATAAGAGACTTCAGCTCAATACAGTGGGATTACACCTCCGCAGCGACTGAAGATTAGAGTTCTTGGCCAAGGTATTTGAAAAGCAGTCAACAGTCTAGCAAATTACCAACGGTACTTGCTTTTCCCTCCTCCCTAGCAACCAACTTTACAAACAAAGACTGACTTTATTAGGGATGAGGGATAAATTCATTTGGTTCTTCTCTGACTCTATGAACTGACCAAAATTTCAGTTGTCAAAGTAATACTTGAACTTGAGCCCTTTTTCTCACCCTACAACACCCACCCAGTGTTGCTATACAGTTCTCCAGGAGAGTGTGGGGAAGTAGGGGACAAAGCTTAGAAATACGAGCCAGAATTCAGTATTATACCTACCGATGAATAACACATTCATAACAGATGCCTATATAGTCACGATCATGGCACTGTTGCCAAGATTGTTACTGACCTCTTAAGCCTATTTTACTGGGCATCATCCACACCAAGAGAAGGAGGTCCTTTCTACTGTTGATTGGGATGTGGATGGATGACTTTTCAACCCTCCTTCCACCAGCTGCTGCAACAAGGACTAGTGTCAGGGGTCCTGTGCCATAACCCTTTCTCTGGAATCTGAAGAATTGGACACAGAGGAGTCATCTTTCCAGGAGAATGAGTTACGACATCCTGCTTCTGACTGTTGCAGTCTTGCTTGTTGGCAGGACAGGGGTGGGACTGTTGTCCCAATTACCAATCGAATGGATTTCCTTTTTCAGTGCAGTTGATGCCCAGTAAAGCAGGTTTGGAGCAGTATGGACCAGAAGACACTACTTAGTTACACAAATGTAATTAACTAACTAAATGTAAATGTAACTGGTGTGATTGCATCCGCTTGTCCTCATTTGAGGCTACTGTTCACCTGGAGAAGCCGAGCCCTGGCCCATAGCACTACCCCTTGAACAAATCTTCCAAGGAAAACCTCATGGTAAGTTTGCCTTATGGTTCCCATAAGTAGGAAACAACTTCAAGGTACACAACAACAGCTTTCACACACCTCTGCTGCATTAAGCTTCCATTGGTTTTCTTCTGTGAAGCACATGATCATGATGTTACTGCAATTTCTAGCCCATGCTTGAGGTGACATAGATATCATTTTGATATCAATAATTTGGCTCTCTTCCACCATCTCTCTCCACGTGTCTGCAAGGTCCACCAGAAATAGCCGTCTCGCCACTTTAGGAGACCTCAAAGGCAAGTGCTCTATTATGTATGCGCACTGCTTACAAAGAACTCCCTGCCCCAAGCAGGCAACTTGACAAACTGGATACTCAAATGTCAAGCACTGCGTATCTGCATACTGGCTACTCTATTGTCAATTCAGACCTAACTTAATCATCTTAAATTCTGACTTTTCGGAGGCTTTGTCTCCAGCCCTAAACTCATTGTTTTTCCCCAAGTATGGAATAGCCTATAGCTTAATTCCTCCCTATAAAAACCCCTGAGTTGGAGAGCTTCTTTGTATCGCTCCAAACATCCATCCCGCCTTGCTGCTGCTTTGCCTGGCGAGCCTTCTCCTCAGTCCCACGTACTGAAACTGTGCACCTTCAAACTTTCGCAGTGATCTACCCGGGCTTCAGGACAGGTATAGTATCACCGAAATCAACAATCCCTCTTAAAAATCCCTCTGTCCTACCCCAACCTTTATTTTCCATAGTTATCTGTGTGAGTGTGCTGCATACACTGTTTGATTGTATTTTAATAAAGGTCACATTTATTATTTCAATCCTGTTTGCTCCTTGACTTGGCCTGACCCCGTAGACATTGGGTAAAAGATTCCGCTGCGTTGCCCTGCCTCTTGCATTGCTAGCTTGTGCTCTTTGACTAATTTCCCCAAATTGTTCAATTGTGAGCGCATTTAGGTGTCCCTCATGGGACCCCCAGTAAACAAGGTAACAATGATCATCACCTACTTCAACTTTTGTGTAATAGCCCTTTAAGGTGCTAGAAATATCTTATCACATCTTTAATTCTACAGGCTAAACATTTACAGCTATTCCCAGGATTTGATTTCAGACCCTCACCTGCCTGATCACCTTTTTCAGAGTGTCTGCTAATTAATGCATTAACTAACTAATTAATATTTACCAAGCATTATCAATGTGCATAGAACTATGCAGAATTACAGACCAGGAGCACACCTTTGAAAACTCTGCATATGAGCTATCCAACTTGTCATTTCAAATGCTATGACTGGTGAGATTTGTTTTGAACTTGAAATTATGATAACATATTATAAGAGCAGCATGAGCTTTTCCCCTAATATATATTTAACTGCAAGAATAAATAACCCTTTTGCTTTTAAATCAACGCAAGGTAGCCTATGTACTGCAGAGTAAATAAATGCAGGAGGCAGGGTGTTCAAAGTACACAAGAGTGCCACTATTTTCATCTCTGAGATGTTAGAAGGTACGTTATTAAATCACTGAAGAAATCCTTTTCCTGTGTGTGAGAGGGAAATTATGGGTATGTAAGGCTGATATTTATAATTCTCAATACTGGATCATAAACTTTTCATTTATACTATTCTTTCTGGTTCTACAAGGAGTGTCAGAACTATTGATTATGATGGGAGCTTCAGTCTGGCAGCACTTGGAGAAAGGGATAGCCATAGTCAAGAGTACATGGGGAGCCTCACCCTGAAATGGGAGAATGAACCCTCCCCTGCTCAAACCATGAGCCCCATCTCTCTGGAGGACCACATATCCACCTGTCCTTCAGTTGGGCACCAGTAGGCTTGTTTTTGTGCAATCTGGCCCAAAATTGGGAAGATGTTATGATGCAATATCCCAGTCCAGTCTTTAAAGCTTAAAAACAGCTAGGTTGTGTGTAGATCCATTGACTTGGACAGAAGCACTTGGGAGAGGAAGTGGTTTAACTTTTTTTTTCCTATGAGGTCTTCCTGATCAAATTCTTTCTTTCCATCTGCTAATAAATCCACTGATGTAAAAAAGAAGGAGGAGGATACCTGCATAGTTTGTTGCGGTCCCAGTTGAGGCTCTTTGCAGCTGTTGCCATGATCACTGTGATGACAACTAATTTTGACTGACTCAACTCTTGCTCACTGTAATAATCTGTGAGATATGGGCCAAGATCCTGCATATGAATATATTTCTCTGGTATGTAGCTACCATAAGGCTTCTGGTGCCACCATTCCAATCCCACTTTTTTAGTGTGGCAGCCCCACCACCACCACTAGACAACTATTTCTGTGTTGCTGGAGTCCTGTGGGAACAACGGAGATTCTCCCATCTATTTTCCCAGATGGTCCCTGCAAATGATATCAGTGCTGCTTGTTATTGCTGTCTGTTCTCTGTTCTGGAATGTGGCATATTTCAGGCCCCCCAAGTGCATTTGGTGCCAAACATTAACATATGTTACTACTATATTAAGCTTTATTTTCGGCAAGTTATGTAGCAAATGACATACAGCAGGAAAGCATTCTAACCCTTTTCACTGATGGAGTCCAGCTTTCCCTCACGTCCAAGGTTAGAATTGAGTCTCAAAATAACTCTGTCCAAACTGTTCCCCAGCCAACACTCAAATTCAGTCTTCATCACTATCTCAGTGGGGCCCCTGGAATGGGATGCATCCCCCAGGATGAAGCTGATGGCCAGCAAACTCCTACAGCTATTGTATACAGCTGGACTGTACAGTGCAGAAGCAAAACAACAACAACATTGAAGTGTGTGGGTGTGACCCCCCCACCTTACACACATTAGCAATGAGAGCTCTGCAAGCAGGTTAGCAACAGAGGAAAATTCATTCCCCTGACCTGTTCTGAACCTTTGTATTTTTTTTCCAGCCTGCCATGCCTAATTGTCATGCTAATACAAAAAGTATCCTACAAGATTACTAATAAAAATTAACTGGACAGCTGTTAACATGTGGTTATGATGCTAACAAGGACTCTAAAACCCATCTGCTTGGTGACAAAGGCCCTTCTCACTAGATTTAGACTTATGGCATCATAACCCATTTAACAGGGAAGGATTCCATTATTAAATACTGAATATATTGTACTTGGATTTCTGTCATAGCCAATGACCAATATAGAAATAAAACCATTAGCAGAAGTGGGTGGGGGGTGGGGGTTAATCAGTAGAAAGGATGATGCAATGTCTTCAATGCCTCAACATCCTTGCTCATAGCAAATCTGGCTGTTTTCATCTCTCCTCCTCTAGTGCCATGGCTGCTTTTAGCTTCAAAAAGGACATTGGAAAATCTGATCATTTTGTTTAACATTTTCCGAAAAACATTAAAAACCCACAAATACATACAAGGATACATAAAAAAAAAAAAGGGATAACATTCAGGAAAACATAAAAACATATGAATTAAAATCCAAAGGAGGGAAAAAAGGAGAAAAAGAAGAAAAAGGGTGCGGGGAGGAAAAGAATAAACGTCCCTTCTCCCTTTGGATGGATTATAGCCTACTGATTGATTCAAGCCTCTCTAAAAAGAATATCCAATATTTCTCTTCACTTCAGGATCTTATCATGGTGATGTTGACGTATGTACAGTTTGGCATGTATGGTATGAAGTGGGTATTTCCTTAGAAATGAGATGAGTAGTATTGTTCCCCAGTCATAATGAAGGATGTGGTAGAAATTCATTTGGTTTGCATTTTCATTGTATCTAATTCTGTACTTTTAGACCAGTATGTGAACTGACAGTCAATAAACCTTTAAAATTCACTTTGGTCCAAGTTTTCCCAGGGAGTTTTCTTGTATGTGTGTGTTTTGGTCTGTGTGTGTATGAGACAGAGAGAGAAAGTTATCTATTTATATAAATTATATTCCGGTTTTCTCCCATCACAGGACCCAAGGTGGCTTACAACAAATTAGAACAAAATGCAGCTAAACACACACATACACACAAAACACCTATGTAGGTAGATGCATATTGCACGGAAAAGTGCATCCAGAATATGTATCTTACTGAAAATAATGCTAAAAGTGCATTACTGTTGGAAAATTGCTTGCATATATCTATCTAGCTGTAAAGATATATAGGTTATATAGATAGTGAAATTGTGTTACAATGCATGCTTTAGGAGAAATATAAAGAAAAATATTTATGAGCGTTCATGTTTATTTTTTTGAAAAATCTCAAACTTGTAGGCATACCAAAATTAAAGGTTAGAAATATCTGAAAATAAGAGAACCGTGTACAAATTGAATTATCTATTCTTTGTCCCAAGTGATATCTGCCAGACTGGGACTGAGAATTCCTTATCTTATTATTGTATGTTATTGTGAATTTTTATTTATCAAACATGACTAGATTTCACCCAGGACATCCAGGTAATTGTTATATAAATCTCCTCCTTGAATATTGTGATCCTATGGTCACAGCACAATAAGGACTTTAGTCCAGTCCTAAGTTTTATATTGCCATATTTTATATATACACACATACACACACACTCATTCATATAAGAGTTCTGAAAGCAGATTAGCAATAGATGGAAATCCATTCTTTTCATCTGGCATGGCCAGTGATCAATACAGAAATGGAACTCTTAGCAGATGGTAGTGGTTTGAGTGTTGGAATAAAGCTGTGGGAAACTGTGGGTTCAGATCTGTGCTCAGCCATGGAAGCCCACTCAGATCAGACTCTGAGCCTCAGACAAAGGCAATGGCAAATCCACTTTGAATAAAGCTCACCCTCCAAGGATTGCCACAGGGTCCCCATAAGTCAGAAATTACTTCAAGCCACACATCAATTCCCCTGCCCCTCAATGAACTCAATGATCTTATATGATTTTATATGCATGTTAAGGCCTATTTGGTTATACTGCTTATATCTGTCCTTGGCCATTCCAGAACTTACAGCGGTATTCCACTTAACTCAGAATCTGGGGTTTGCAGTTCAGGAGGCCAACTGCAAACCCCAGATTCCATAGGAGGTTGAAAGTGGAATCATGCGTTAAGAGTGTATGCAGAAATGTTCCTAGTATCAGAATTACAGTTTAGAAATAAATTGTTTTCATGTTAGTACTAGTAAACTTTTATGTTGACCATGCATGCCAGTATGTATGGTATTATAACTGCAACGGCCATTGACTTTGATTTGATTTGAACAGGGACTAGGTGAGCCTGTTGTCAGAATTTCATAATAATTCTGGGCAGTATAATCTGTGGAGACAATTGTTTTCATATAAATTATACTTGGTTCACTTTTTTGGATACTATTTATTGATTTTTGAGTCATTAACTATCATTAGTTTCCAGCTATATACCTCAGTGTTCCACCAGTGGTACATGCCATATTTAGTTGTTTCTGCATGTATTGTGCAGATATCTTGTCGGTTCCTGCCTTTTGAAAAGTTACAGAGGATCTCAACACAAGAATTTCTCAAACAAAAGAACTACATTGACCAATCGAAGAGTCAAGAATACTTGCATGTTGTCTCATCTTTGATGAGAAAAGGTGACTTTGAGACACCCCATTTAAAAAACCTGTCAACCACTATGTGAGGTGCTTTGCAAAAAACTAAGTATCCACTACTTTAAAAACAAAAACAAAAAAACAACACAGCAATAGGAAAAATGTATTTGGGGCAAACACTCACACACCGGTTTTATGTAAGAATGGTTTTGTGAAATTTTCACAAAACAGATAATGAAGCGTGAAAAATTATTTTACAAATTTGTCTTTCTTTTTGTAATCTGAATGAGAAACATTTTGAATAGTTTTGTCCTCTTCTTTGAGGGTAAAGTAATGAAAGATTTCAACCCATATTCCCTCCCTTAGATTTGGATGAAGACTACTTGCAGTTAATTAATCCACCTTAGTAAACGCAGCAACTGAGAAAACAAAATCATTCCATGACAAAGTCCTTTCTCTGTTGCCCTCTTTCATGTTTTGGTTGCCGCATTGTTTCTCACCGAACTGGCAACTGTGTTATTAACTTGCTGATTCTAGAGATAATGGTATTTAATTAAACTGCTTTGCAGCTTACTACTGTTTGGGGAGCTTTCTCATTAATCTTTATGTAATTGCTCTGTGATGGAGTATAGCAAAAAGTAGTTAAATTATACATTCTCCTCACATTGCATCTCATTTTGGAATATAAGCACTTGTTAACAAGGAAAGAGTGAAGAGGTCAAAATGGAACACCTGCATTTTCTTTTTCTTTTCTTTTATCCATCAGGGAGAGATTAGCCACTTTGGTATACTAGGCAAACTTCTTAGCAGTGATGTAGACTTGAGTCAATAGAACTGGACTCAAGTCGGACTTAAGTCACTTCTGTGACTTGACTCATCAATGAATGATGGACTGACTTGATTCAAGACTTGTATATTTTTAGTGACTGACTTGCTGCACTTGGTTCAGTAACATAACACATTCATCCAGAAACCTTACGACTTTGAACGACACTTCCATCTCTTTTTGCCTGTTGGCCACATGACAATCTATCTCAAGCCCAAAGTGTGGGCACATTGCTCAGAGGGAAACAGCAAATGGCTTAGGCAACAGGCTTGAGGCAGGTCTGAGGTCAGCTCAGCAGACTGTTCCTGTTGCATATAGGAGGAGCCTTCTAAAACTTTCCTAAGAGCAGAAGACAAGACTTGTCTACAGAGTACAGTGTGCATTTCTCAGAGGGGAGCAGCAAATGTGTTAGGCAATAGGCTTGAGGAGGGAGGATCCTTCTAAAGTTTTGGAAGCTTCAGTAATGGGGAGTAAGAAGGATCCTATTCCCCACTTTCGAAGCTGCAGATGGCAAAATCACAAAAGCGGAGGCCCAATTCTGTTTAAATTGTTAAAACTGACTTTATTTGGCTCTGTCTAATAATTCTGGAATTTTGGTTGGGGCATAAAGTTGACTTCCAGACTTGACACTTGACTTGGGACTTTACTTGAAGGTCTCTTCATGGAGTTGAGACTTGACTTGAGATGTGAAGGTAGGGACTTGAGACTTGACTTGAGACTTGGAGTAAAAGACTTAAACACATCACTGCTACTTAGGCACCAGCTCCAGGTACTGGGAAAGTCTACTTAGGATGATTAAAAATGTGTATATTTGAGACAGAATAAGAGAGACATGAATTTAATATGACTGCATTCACAGACTTCCTGGACTAGTAATGAAATGAAAGACATCTTTGCTCCTAAATTCACATGTGCACTTTGTACTGAGGAGGAGGAGGAGGAAAAGATGGCAGCAGTAGCAGCAGCAGAATACATGGGAGGGAGATGTGTGCATAAATATATGCATATTATATGCAAATTATGTAGAAAATCATATTATACCAGGGAATAGTGTTTGCAATATAAGGAAAAGTACACTAAAAATGCATAGATTTTAAAAATGTGCAGAATTAGGTACATACGAGGAGAAATAAGCACAGAAATACATGCTTGTTTTCTATTAAAAAAAAAACACTCTAAATTAGAACAAGAGGCTCTTTCACACTACAAAATTATAGTACTACGATTCCATTTTGACTGTGATAGCTGCATCCTATGGGATTCTGAGATTTGTAGTTTTGGGAGACACTAGACCTCTCTGGCTGAAAATTCTAAATTCATTACCCTAGACCACAAATCTCAGTACCCCATAGGAGGGAACTATGACAATTACAGTTGAATGATAGTGATATTGCTGTTTAGTATGAAATGGCCCTTGGCTGGAGTGAATGTAAGGTCAGAAAAATGAGAACCTGAGCAATATCAGAACTGGCAGCTTTTCCCATCCCTACATCTGAGACAGGGTTTCAGAAGTCAGGCAGCCAGAAAACAGCTTAGCTGCATGAAATGTGGGATCTCCCTCACATCGACCAGTTATAACACTTTGGCTCTATCCTATAGAATCCTGGGATTCATCGTCTGATGAGCTGTTCAGAATTATCTTCTAGAGAACACAAATGTATTCCCAAACTGTAACTCCCAGGATTCCATAGGATACAGCCATGGCAATTAAAAGTGGCACAAGCATGCAGTGTGTAACAGATGTACTCTGCGTAGCAGAACACGTGTACCAAAATCCTGCTTCAGGCATGCGGCATGTGGCGCTCCACCCACACAGTTCTGTGCCCTTCTCCAGAGGTAGCTGTCAAGCCCTGCGGGGTGCTGCTATATTCACCCACTTGATTCAGGGGGGTTGGATGGAGATTTTGGCCCATTCTTGCAGCTCCTCCATACAGAAATATCACTCTCCTGGATGCAAAGGGACCTGAATTTTTGTCCTTTGCTGAAAGAACTGCAGTCAGGATGGCCATCATTCCCTGCTACTTGACTGTTTTTCTCCTGCCCCCACCTCAGCTGCTGAACAACAGTAGCAGTGACTCACATGACTTGACAGCTGTCTTGGAAGACCCTTCAAACAGTGTGAAAGGAACTACTGAACTGCCCCTCGTATAGCATCCAAAATAAGACGTAACACAAGTTCTGTGCATGTACATCACCAACAGTATTCTATCCATCAACTGCATGCAGAACATCTCAGCAGAATCCCTAGTATACTGTACCAAAAGGATCCAAGAGCAGGTAATGGGAAAGCTGTCTGTCTGCACGGTGGCTGGCAAATCAGCAGCAGCAGAGAGGACAGTAGTGGGATAGATGTAGAGTATGGAAGTAACTAGTTATAAATAATGAGTTACTCTTCATTATCTCCTTGCTCAGCAAGGAAGGCATAATTAAATTCTATTATGATTGTAACACCATGAGCTACCATCCCTCCTTTGGCAGTGCAACTGTGACTTGCTAGTTATATGGAAGAAACCTCTCTCAGTGAGGAGAAATAATAATAATAATAATAATAATAATAATAATAATAATAATAATAATAATAATAATTTATTTATATCCCGCCTCTCCCGACGGATCGAGGCGGTACTACAACAGAAAGAATATCACATAGTTCAAGTATTGACTTGTATTGTGCCCTGCGCTGCTGCATTAAGACTGTTTCAAGGTGTTTTGTTCTAATTCTAGAAAAACTTTATTTTAGTCAATGTGGAGAAACCAACGAGAAAATAGTTACCTGTAAAACTGTAGTTATAACAAGAACTAATTATCCAGGAAAGCCTTGGAACTATACTTGTAACAAATCACTCTTTCAAAGTAATTCTATGAGCTCTGTCTAGTAAAAGAAACAGTTGGTTTGACATAAAATAGTTTGATGTAGATAGCAACCTGTGTAGCTGGACTTGATGATCTTGAACTGTTGAGGATTTGCATTTAAGGTTGTGGACAAACAGATGTGACTCCCAGCCTCTACTTCTGCAGCCTAACTGAAGTATTTCCAAAGCACTGGCAATCAGGGCACTGGGAAACAATGTCTGTATCCTCTCACAGCCATGAGATGTCTTCAGACAAGCAGCTGTGGCAATACTCTGAGAGTTCTCTTTAGCTGCCTGTTCTCAATACACTTGGTGACCAAAAGAGTGCTACAGCTATCATGTTCCAGTGCTCTGATTTCCAGTGACTCTAAACACCTTGGCCAGGCTGTAAAGGCAGGTTTGGGAGGTGGGATCATTGCAATGATGGTGACCAAGCTCCTTCATCATTGTTGACAATACAGGATTTTGGCCATATCGTTATACCTATGGGATTCGAGAGTAAGGTTTATATTTTTTTTAATTTATTTATTTGTGTCCCACCTCTCCATATGGATCGAGGCGGCGAACAACTTAGAAATAGCATGTATTTCGATACATTTTTCAATACATGCCCCCAACAAGCTGGGTACTCATTTTATCAACCTATGGAAGGATGGAAGGCTGAGTCAACCTTGGAGCCTGGCAGGATCAAACTCATAACCTTGTGGCTTGCAGTACTGGCATTTAACCACTGCCTGATACCTGAGATGGGCCCCTTCAGTTGCTTTCCTCCCAGTTCAGGTCAACGCAGAAAAAGCGACAAGTTGTTCTGGCCAACTAATCAATCTCACACTTGGACTTTATTTTCAGGTTGGAGCTCAATTGCCTCCAGCAAGGTCAGAGGTGACAAATAATTAAATATTGTTTCTATGTACCAGTACTTGGGGGAAAACAGAGTTGTTTTGGTTTTTTTTTATTATTATTGCTTTTGTTTGCAGGAGCTAAGGCACAAATACTTGAATCCTCATGCAAGATAGCCAGGCAGTGAGATCATTTTAGTTTGAGATCATTTTAGTTTTGAATTGATCTGTACATTTATATTGCATTAGATTGTGTGTGTTTGTGTGCGTGTGTGTGTTTTACTAAATATGAAATATGGTTGTTGTAAAATCCTGCCAGTAGAAATTATAATGGCATACTGACCAGCATAGTAATCAATAAATATAATTGCATTTAAATGCATGGTGTCCATATGGTAAAGTGTTGTGATACTATTAAGTATTTACATTAAACTGATCTTTGATATCTCTTGGCACTGACTTTTTTCTTACCCTTTATGGTGAAAGGTAGGTGGGCTCAAATAATGCCATTGAGAGTATGTAATTTTCATTGTACTTAAAAAAATAAAAAGACAAAAATGCTTACGAGGCATATTTCTTTTCATTGAGCATCCGTGTCAGTTCGTTAAGTTTGTTTATTTGTTATATTTATTTATACAATAACCTTTTTTCCCCATCTAATACAAACATAGCTAAAAAATATTCTGAAGATGCAAATGTTAAAAAAATAAATTTTGAGGAAAAAAATTAAAACTAGTTAAAACATAAACCATTTTCAAAACAAATGAAAAGATCCAGTGCGTTATACAAGGCTTGTTTCCCTCTTTTAAAAAAAATTCTCAAAGAAGACGTTTTTGCTGGAACAAGAAGGACTTTGCCCGCCTGCAAAAAGATATGAAGAAGGGTGGCAGTCTAACCTCTCCAGGAAGAGAGTTCTAGAGCCTAGGAGGAGCCACAGAAAAGGGCCCTCTCCCATATTTCAATGGGTCTACAAAAAGGGTCACCTCCAGTCCTTTTGCTTTTAAAATGTCCATGTAACAAGGCCACAGCAGTTTTAGTGTGCATAAAAATTGTTTACACAATGTGTGGCCTCAAAAAGGTCTCTCCAGTACTAGTGCTCTCATTGAGAATGAAGAAAGATCTCACTCTATCTAACCAGCAGAGATAACATTTTTGAGATGTCTCACTCTCCTGCATGAGAATGAGACAGGTAGAGATTTACATTTCAAGCTCCAGTGTTGTGATAGAATGAAAAGTGGTCAAGTGGTATATTCTCGTATTGGTGGCTAATGAATTCCATTGTATCCAGGGAGGGAGTTTGTCCTAGTAAAAGCTGGTGAAAATATTTGCCAGCTATTTTGCAGGGATAATAACAAGCAGAGAGCGATTTCTGCTTTGGCATTTATTTTTAAGATGGCTTCAGTTTGTTTCTGTTGTTATTTGCCCTCAAGTTCACTTTGATTTATGGCAACCTATAAATTAGCAACCTCCAAGAACTCTGCTTATCAGCTGCCCTGCTCAGGTCTTGCAAACTCAGTGTTATGGCTTCCTTGATTGAATTAATCCACCTGTAGTGCAGTCTTCTCTTTTCCTACTGCCTTCCAGTTTACTCAGCATTATTGTCTCTTCCAATCAGTCACCATTGTCTCTGATGGAGCAGTGATTAAATGCTGGTACTGCAGCCACAAGGTTGTAGTTCGATCCTGCCAGGCTCCAGGTTGACTCAGCCTTCTATCCTTATGCAGGTCAGTAAAATGAATACCCAGCTTGTTGGGGGCAATTAGCTAAACACATTATAAACCGCTTAGAGAGCAGTTATCTGGTAAGTAGTATAGAAATACACATGCTATTGCTATGATATGCCTCATATCATGATATGCCTGATTGGCTCTTTTCTCACCTTACCTGTTCCCAGAGGCATCCAGGGGGTGATCCTGGCAGTGGCTCTGCTGGGAGGGGAGCGTGACAGTAGCTCTTCCCTCTGCACTGGCTGCCTCTCAGTATCCAGGAAGCCTCTTCCTGCTGCAGTGCAGCGGGGTACTGTCGCAGGCTGTGCTGGGGCAGGAAGTGCAACCATTGCACTTCTGGACCTTCTGCACACCAGGTAAGTGCAGGATGGCAGCACAATCGCAGGTTATTGACAGGGAAAATCCATCAATGATTTACTCCATGATTGTGCCATTTTGGGGACAGGAGAAGGATAGGACCATGACAACATCACGAATAGCCATTGTCACAGTCCAGTCCTTCTCCCGTCCCCTTTGCAGGATGACAACATCCTGAAAAAGAGAATCACATCTCATATGATATAATATGACAGCCTCAGTTTAGTCATCTTTCCTTCTAGCAAGAGTTCAGGGAGGATTTACAGACTGCATATCAGTCATCTGAGGACTAACTTAGATAAGTACACCACATGAGAGTCTCAGTACCAGAAGGTTGGCTGTCAAATGTTGAACTGGCCACAGGAAAACACAAATACAACAACAATGTGGAATAGTTGTGATCCCCACTGGTAAAAGAACCACTACACCCAATGAAATCATACTTTTTGTTCAAGGTATTCTGCTCTTGCATGTCTTCCAGTTCTTTCTGATTTACAGTGTCCTTCAGGCAAACCTTTTCAGGAGTTTTCTTGGCAAAATTTGTTCAGAGGGAGTTTGACTCTGCCTTACTCTTAGGTGGAGGAATGTGACTTTCCCAAGGACACCTAGTGGGTTTCCATGGCCAGTCAGAGATTCAAACCCTGGTCTCCAAAGTTGGAGTCCAATGCTCAAAACACTACATGACAGTGGCTGTAGTGGTTTGAGAGTCTAGTCTGTATTGGTTTGTGTAGATATAGCTACAGCCAAAGGTTTCAGTATCTCATGCTTATGCTGTATTCAACATCAGCAGCAGCAATCCAAATATTTTCACATGCATTTCCTTATACCACCGTTTTATTACCTCTGTTTTTCTCATGCCCTGCAACGAGCTCCAGACAAAAATATGTTCCTTGAATACAGGAAGAAGGCATATTAACACTTCCCCACCCCCATGTGTGCATTGTAAGTCTCTAAACAGAGCACTTATCTAGAGAGAGAGAGACTCAACCAAGTGTAATGAATTTTATTACATAGCAGCTGTTCAAATAAAGGAAAACAAATTTGCCTTAATAGCTACTTGATGAACAGTCCCTGGTCTTTTTTAGAAAGACGGCAGTAATGTGAGTGGGTCTATAGCTGTAACTTACAGCAAGGTCATGGACATTTCTGTTCCAAAGGTAAACTTAGCTTCAGGGCATTGTCGTCATGTTATGTTCATATCACAGCTTTGCATACCACAGGACAGGCATGGGGAGTGCACAGCTTTCAAAATGTTGGTTAGCAGTTTTCACCATTCCTCACCACTGTCTATGCTAAGTAGCCCTGATGTGACTTGCAGTCCACAACATCTGGAGGAACAAGTAAATCCCATCCTTTCCATAGGGCAATGCTTCTCAGCCTGTTTCCACAAATTGTACCCCCCTCCACTGCCACATTCTTTATTTGTGGGGGGAAAGCCCCATCAGAAAGCTTCTGTAAGCTCTGAGAAGATGTCCCCACACCCACAGAGGGAAAAACAGTATGTTAGGCCAGCCACCCTGCCTGGCCATCTCCATCCCATCATGCCCTGTTACCTACCTAGACGTTATCCAATTTGCTTCAGGATCTAGATTGCTAACAGCCAAAGGCATGGGGAGGAACAGTTGATGCTGCCCATCCCTCCATCAGATGAATTTGGGGGAGAAATGAATGCCTCCACCACTCCATGTCGAGAGAGACACAAGGAAGAGGGAAAGAAGAGCACATGCACTCAAGGCTTGAGAATCCATCTATGTGGGCTGGACTAGGGCTTTTTTTTAAGTTTGTGGGCAAATGGTAGCAAGAAATTTGGCTCGTGTGTCACTCTGCTCTTCATCTCTATGATTCCCCCCACCCTTAAAACTCCAGGACAGGAATGTCAATGCCGCATGCAATCAAGAACTGCATCAAGTTGTGATATCCTCTGAGAATGGCTTACACTTCTTACTTTTTCTGCGGTTATTCTTTCTTTCTTTAATGTTACCTCTAAATGTCCTTGTTTGTACCTCTGGGGATATGTACTCCAGGTTGGGAACCACTGCTCTTGGGACTCATCTTTGTGCTTCTGTTCAATCTCACATAAGTGAAACCCAACATTCACCATCTGCTAAACATCAGATAATGGTGGTAGTGGGGACAACTCGGCATACCGTCTTTTCCTGTCCCCATCCCTGGAGTTCATGTCCATATTGTGGCGTAGCTCTATCCTTCTTTAAACTTTGATAAATATCTAACTTTTTTTTTTTTTGCTGTTTCTCTGATAAAATCACTCCAGTGCTCACCCTCAGCCAAAATTGAAATGAAATCACTGCTACCTGTCTATGGAGTCATTGGGTAGGATCCATAGCAAGGCATGTGAAGAAGTCTGAGATGTTACTTCCAGACCCAACCTACCCCAAGGACTATCATGCCTGTAACATACCCAGGTTTATGTGGATTGTTGGCCTTGCATGCTGCCAGCATGTGCTATGTTCGGCCATATATCTAACCCTCTCCTCATCACTGTTTCCTTGTCTATCAGCTAGCTAAATCTCTGTCTTCAGTTGTACTACCTGATGCCTAAATCCTTGCCCAGTTCTAATGTCACATCACAGCATAAGGCATGAGTTGTTGCCATTTTCACCTATTTCTTGTCTTAGCATGATACTTCCTCTCTCAGTCCACTAAGCCCTGGTGGTAAGTGGGAAATCAATAACTTATTAACATTCATCCATCATCATCATCATCATCTTTTTATCATCATCATTCCTGTTCTTTTCCTTTATTCCTATTTCTTTTATTGACCTTTCCATCCCTCCCTTTCCATGCTTAATAATGGCAAAGGGGATGCAGCAAAATGGTGTTCACTGGCAACCCAGAAAGGGTACATATCCTAGAGAGAACCACATGTAGTGTCATGCCTAGGTTTGCCAGGGATCAAGACACTTCCTGAAGTCTTGAGGAACTGTTGTGCATCTCCATGGCCATTTCTGCCCTACACTATTATAGTGCTATGATTCCACTTTCAACATCCTATGGAATCCTGGGCTTTGCAGTTTAGGGAGGGGCATTTAGAATTTTCAGCCAAAGAGCTCTTTAGCCTCAGTAAACTGCAAACCCCAGAATTCCACAGGATGTTGAAAGAGGAATAATAGCACTATAACAGTGTAGGGTGGAAAGGCCATAAGTTACACATTTGTAACTGCCTCAGTGATTGCAATAAGGCAATGGCAGCCATTTATGTCATACAAAAATATCAGTAACTCTTTGTCCCATTAATAAGGACAAAAGTGCAATTTGAGGGCCAGTGTAATATAGTAGTTAGTATATTGGACTGGGATTTGGAAGATCCAGTTTCAAGTCCTCAATGGACTCTGAAAATTCCCTGGGAGATTGCTGAGCCAGTTATTGTCTTTCAGCTTGACTTACAGCACTGATATGAAGATAAAAATCTTAGGAAGGAGAGAACACTGCTGCCTTAAGCTCATTGGAGGAAAGATAGGATTATAAAAGTTATAAATAAGTTAATAAGTCACTAGTAGAACTCCTGAAGGACCTGGCAAAAGTAACCAATTAATACCCATTTCTTTTCAGATAAGATGCACTGATGCTGCAGCAAAAGAACATGCATACGAGGGAAGAAGCGAGCTGGCAGGGGGCAGATGGGATATATATGTAACAAAATACAATAAATTATTTGTGGGGGATTCTGTGCAAATTTTGTACAAAAACAAAATAAGGGGGAAACACCAAACTTCGCGCGGAGAATTCTACTTACAGTTGCAGCAGCTTTCCTTATCTTCTTTTGTCCATAGTTGCTGACAGGAGCTAAACACTTCCATCCATCCCTACCTATTACTTGTATTTAATCAAATGGCTCAGCAATGACATGTTTGGAGACAGCCAACTTAGTTACCCTGCTGAGATAAAGGGCTGATCAATGTTCTATTATTCTTTCATTTATTGGCTTTCTTTTCTTCCTGGTGCACTCTTTGCTCCAGTTGCATCGAATTCACTCTGTTGCAGCTGCCCAGTCATTTAGTATCCCTTATAGTAGAGGCCAAAATACCTTAGAGGCAATAGATTCTGTCTGATCATGCAGGCTAAGCAGTATCAGCTCTCATTAGCACTTGGATGGGAAACCACCAACAAGTATCAAGTGATTGTGCTATATTTCAGAGGAAGGAGCTTGCAAAACCACCTCTGAAGATTCTTTGCCTAAGAAAACTCTATGAAATTTTAAGTTGACAGGAGATGTGAAGGCAGATACGTACAAACATGGCCAAGGTGGGAAACTGCAGACTGTGGGCTGAGTGGGGCTTTTTTTTTTTTGTCCTGGAACCATGCAGAAAGCTTGAAATCACATTAAAACACTCCCAATCCATTCCTGCTAGCACCCCCAAATCCCATAGTACCCCCAAATACTCAGTTTTCCTCTGTGATGCCACATAAAATGGTGATAGAAAGTGACGCAAAATCACTGCCACCATTTTGAGAGGGAGTGCAGAGGAAAATAGAGATAATGGGGCTTGCTGTGGGGAGATGTGGCCTGTAAGGGGTCTCGAGGACAAGTTGATGTCTGATTCCACAGCTGCCTTCCTGGCCCCCTTATGGGGTGGCTTTTTCAAAGTGTGTTACAAGGAACCTAGGGAAGGAATGGGAAATTTTGTCAGGGCTGCTTGCTCCTGCATTTATGAGTTTTAAACAACAAGCTTTTTCCACTCAGAATATGAAGAAACTTGCAAACGTTGATCAACTCCCCTCAGGAATGAACAGATACCAAATTCTTTCCCATCTACGCAGCAAATTCAATAGATTCCACTTCTCCCAATGTGGATAAACTATTTTGTACTCGCTTTTCACACAAGTGTTCAAAAAAGTGGACTCTGTCAAAAAAAAAAAAATGGCAGCCTAAAATTCAGCACTATAAAAAATGGGTCAATATCCAGGGGTTAAAAGCAGGCTTTTAAAAGTTCAGCACACCAAGTTCTTGAACTGGATAGGAAAAACTGCCAGTTTTGCTTTCGCCTACATTTCTTTTCTCTTGCTTTTTTGTTTGTTTGTTTAAATCACAACCTCTTTCCACCCAGTTTATAAAGAAATCTGTGGACACCAGGGTTCAGTTCTCCACTTGGCCATGGAAACCCACTGGATGAACTTGGGTGCATCACACATTATCAGCTGTAGAAAACCCCATGGTAGGGTCACCTTAGTGTTGTCATAAGTTTGGTAGGACTTGAAGGCACAAAACAAAAACAATAATTGTAACCTTTGGTTATGCCAGCACAAGTAATTTGGAGGCATTGTTCAAAAAGATGTTGGCAACCTGCTTGTGCAACCCCTTTGGCCACAGGGACAGCTGAATTTGGTTGTAATTCCATCCTTCTGGGCACTGTTTGTTGGCATACCAAGGCACAGTCAGCTGCTCTGAAATGGACAGGGAAGAAAGAACAGCCTTCACTCATATGTTCATTCATCTGGGCACACCAACCAGTCATGGGGTGAGGGAAATTTGCCTAGAAGCAATCCAGCTGCCCTTATACACTGAGAGAAGAAAAAAGAAGAACTATCTACCCCCTGGTCCACACATAATCTTTTGGAGATTCTTTTCTCCGTGTTCCAGTATGATTTAGCACATCATTGGCCACCTCCCCGTGGCTTTCATGTTCGCTCTGGGTTGAAGTGTACTTGTCATAGTAGCTGGTAGGGTGGGATGGATCCTTATTGCAATTATGTAGTTTTGTGAACTAGCATATTGTCATTGCTCTACTTGAACTGATCTCCACGTGACAGTGCTAGGAATTTTGTCCATGTAAGTGTCTGGTGTTGTGAGTAATCCTAGTGATCCCTGAACAGATTGAACATCAAAACAGCACAACTTCTCACCTCAAATGATCTAGCCCATTGTCATTGCTCTAATTGAACTGATCTCTGTGTGACAGTGCTGGGAATTTCATTTATGTAAGTGTCTGGTGTTGCGAGTAATTCTAGCGATCCCCAAACAGATTGAACATCAAAGCAGCACGACTTCTTTCCTCAAAAAGCCCCAACAACACATGGGTAGTGGGGGGGGGTGAAGAGTGTTGGAATGACAAATTCTAGAGTAAATATTTAAGGATACAGTTAAAGACAAATGACAAAATGGAAGATTTATTGTGTTGAGAAGAGCACTGGGAAGATCAGCAATTAAGTGCTGTGAATAAAAGAACAGCAGCCACATTCAAGTTCAGTTCAACAACATCTGGATCTGAGATTCAAGAGCAGCAGAGAACCCTTAATGAGAATGCAGATAGCACTGAAAAACTCTGCATAAAGGTTAGTGGCTTATAAAACTGTCAATTTGGAAACCCCTGGCAGGAATGCCTGCTGTTGGAAAAATAGAAGAGGATAATTCAAAGATTCTTTAAAAGATGCTACTGTGTGTTTCGATAACTGGTGACTCCCAAGATCTCAGTAGTAGATGTCATTTTCCCTTATGATCAGAGCTTATAAAGACAAAGATCCTTTTGATGACATTCAATAAAGAATATTCAAAAATGTTTCTAAAGAGATGGTTGAAAAACTTGCTTCTTCAAGTGTCTGGAAACCTGATAAGGTAAATCCTGGGCTGATCAGTATTTTTACAGTTTGGGATTTATTTTGCACAAAGTTCATGCCTTTTTTTTTCACAGAGAACCACATTTTCTGCATAGAAAATACTATTTCTGCACAGGAAATAGTATTTTCTATGCAGAAAATGCTTTGTCTGAGAGGATAGGAAACAGTGTGGAAGCAGAACTTAAATCTGATGGAGCTTTATGCTCCATACATGTAATCCAAGAATCTCATCCAAAGTTAGCTTTTAGAAGTAACTTGCCATGTAATCTGTTACAATACTCCAGTCCCGTCCTAGCAGCTTGTTACTGTTGATATTACAAAAAAAAAAAAAAAAAAAGTTAAATTATATTGCTTGTTTTGTCAACTTTCTGCCAATTTCCTGAAATCAATCTAAAAGGGGAAGAAAAGAGTCTAAGGGGAGGGGGACCTCAAAAGCTGCCCCAAAGCATTTTAGCTTTCCAAAAATATCAAGAAATAGTGACAAGCAACTGTTGCAGAAATATTGTCATAATCCTAATAGCTGTTATATGTTTTGCAAAAGGAACACCATTGGGCCTCATTACCCTCCAGAGTAAAATGTTAACAAATAGCTTTGTTTCTTATAGCATGTTCCTTATATACTCTCCCATGAAGATGAGAAACCAGGACTGACAAGAATCTTCTTAGTGCAGGAGTTAGTCTGTTCAAAATTTCCCTTTTTTAATGGAGAAAAAAAGGGCTTTCTGTAGAGAAACGTTGTTTTCTGTGCAGCAATATCATGTATGAATTTTGTGTAGAATAAGTCCTGGTGTACAAATAATCTTTGAAGATGGCGTAGTTTTCAAATACTTTCTTGCAGTGTGAAGAAACTTGCTAAAATTACTTGTTTCTCTCTTTGAGAATGAAATCAGTGAAGAACTACATCCCTAGGAATTTCTTTCAATCCCCTTTTCGAAGGACACAGACATTTTTAGCTTTTCTTTATTATCTATGGCTACTGCTTTGGGAACCTGACCTAGCAAATGCAACATCTCAGCTGCTTTGTTTATCAGAAGAAAATAACTGAGTTAATCCAGGCCCTGAAGAATTTTGCTCAATCAGATCTAATACAAATCTACTCAAACTTAGTTGAACCAGTTACAGTGGGCCCTCCAGATCTGCAGGGGTTCAGTTTCATGATCCCTTGCAGATTCCAAAAAACCTCAATGATTACATCTTGTGCCATTAAATGGCAGCTTATGTGCATGGATACTTTCATTCCCCTTTCTGCCATTTTATGCATAGGGTGTGTCAACACACAGGGCAGTGGAAATGCAGATCCAGAGCCCCATGGACCTAGGGGATCCATTATATAAGATAAGTGGTGTGTATGTGCATGCACACACACCTTCAGGTTACTGGTCAACTTATGGCAACCCCATGAATTTCATAAGGTTTTCTTAGGTGAGGAATACTCAAGAGGTGGCTTTACCAGTTCCTTCTTTCTTTTAGGTCTGGTATTCCAAAAGACCCATGGTTGCTTGATAGTTAAGTGGACAAAACACTCACTTTATCCATTCACTTAATTCCATTTTTCCCCAATATGACTTACGTTGTCTTCTCCATTTTTCTTAAATTGTTCCCCAATCCCATCTCTTCATTTCCTTCTCAGTCCTTCTTCTTTGCCTTTCTGTCTAATAATAGGGCAGATACATAAACTGGCCCAAACAATGTGATGTATTTTTTCTAGCCTGCATGAGTCCTACCATGGTCCAAACCATAGCCAAGGGTGGGGCAAATGAGGGCATTTCTTCCTCATTAAGAATTCTGCCCCCATGAAATTTTCCTTCATTTCCCAAATTTCCAGCGAGTGAGATGAGAGTGAGATATTGAAAATCATTCTCACCTATAATTCCTACAATTGCTGTATTTACATTCCCTAGGTGACTTTTCTAAGTGCTCAAGTGAAGTTCTAAGTTATTACAATGCTAGTAATAACTTGCTGCTGGCCACACCCTCCTGCCTGGCCTTATAATTAGGAGAGGGAGAAAGGAAGGGGAAGTAGGAGTGGGTGGGGGTGTGGGCATTTTTTTTTCATGATGAGGGGCGGTTGGATGTAATGATGAACAACGGGGAGCGACAATAAGTACTGTGCGGGGCAAAGGGAGATATGGTGATAGCAGGGCGAAATGTCGTTACAGGGGAAGGAGAGATAGATGTTTAATACCTATCTCACCATCCGTTTGCCCTGCTACCCCAAGGTGTCTGGAGAGCGAACCAAACCACCCACAGAACCTTTCCTTGCTCCTGCGCAATGTCAGGTCAATGAAAAAGAAAATGCGTATTATCCATGACCTTTTAAAAGATGAAGATGCTGACCTGGCATGCTTTACAGAGACCTGGCTGGAAGACAATAGTGCCACAACCTGGGTCCAGGCTTTGCCAGCCGGATACTCTGTCAGTGAGCAGGTAAGGGGAAGTGGGCAGGGGGGGCGGAGTAGCCTTGGTTTACAAAGACAATCTTATACTGACCAGGATACCTGTCTGGAAAACAGACCACTTCGAGTGTATATACCTGAGCCTGAAGGCAAGGGATAGTCTAGGGATTCTGTTAGTGTACCGACCACCCCGCTGCCTATCAGACTCCCTGGCCGAGCTGACAGAGCTGGTGTCGGAGTTGGTGTTGGAATCGGCCAGACTTCTGGTTCTGGGCGACTTCAATATCCCATTTGAGACCAGCTTAACAGGTGCAGCTCGGGAGTTCGTGGCATCCATGATAAACATGGGCCTATCCCAATTAGCCTCTGGGCCAACACATTGTGCAGGTCATACCCTTGATGCGGTCTTTAGTATGGAACAGGCACAGCCGTGGGTGGAGATAACAAATGCTACCACCTTGTCATGGACAGATCATTTCCTGGTCAGGGTTAGACTAATGGTTGCTATCTGCCCCTGCAGAGGTGGTGGACCTATTAGAATGGTTCGCCCTCGAAGGTTAATGGAACCTATTGGATTCCAGAAAGCCCTCGAGGGTCTTATGGTTGGTATCACCGGTGATCCTGTTGAAGCCCTGGTTAATTCCTGGAATTGTGATCTTACCAGGGCTATCGACACGATTGCTCCCAAGCATCCTTTCCAGCCTGCTGCAAACCGCAATCCTTGGTATACAGTAGAACTTAGGAATATGAAGCAGGCTGGACAACGACTAGAGCGCAACTGGCGGAAATCTTGACTCTTATCTGACAGGACACGCTATAGAATTCCTTTATTCCTATAGAGTGGCAATAGATGCAGCGAAGAAGACCTTCTTCTCTGCACGTATTGCATCTGCGATTTCTTGTCCGGCAGAGCTGTTCAGGGTGGTAAGGGATTTGACTCAGTTACCCACTCCCCTGAACTCGTTATTAGAACCTAACGTAGCTTGCTGTGATGCTTTGAATAATCATTTCGCAGATAAAATCTCTCAGATAAGAGCCGACTTGGATGCCGGTGTTATAGCAGAGGTTACAAATGGAGCATCCGGCAACCCCGTGAACAGGATTATACTGGATCAGTTTCAGTCAGTGAGTACCAAGGACATAGACAAGCTCCTTGGAAAGGTAAGAAGGACAACTTGCCCTCTTGATCCCATGGCTGGTAGTCCAGGGAGGAGTTGCAATTAAGACCCACTTAAGACATATTATTAATGCATCCTTTAGGGAGGGCAATTTTCCAGCTTGTTTAAAAGAAGCAGTTATACGTCCGCTTCTAAAAAAAGCCCTCCCTAGATCCCCTGGATATGAATAATTACAGACCAGTTTCCCATCTTCCATTTTTAAGCAAGGTGATCGGGAGGGCTGTTGCCCTTCAGCTCCAAGCTGTCTTGGATGAAACAGATTATCTAGATCCATTTCAAACTGGCTTCAGGGCAGGATATGGAGTCGAGACTGCCATGGTCGCCTTAGTGGATGATCTACGCCTAGGTATCGACAGGGGAAGTGTGACCCTGCTGGTACTCTTGGACCTCTCAGCGGCTTTCGATACCATAGACCATGGTATCCTTCTGGAACGCCTGAGAGGGCTGGGGATTGGGGGCACTGCACTTAAGTGATTCCGGTCCTACCTCTCAGGTAGATACCAGATGGCATGGTGATGGTGATGCTTGGGGACAGCTGCTCCTCGAAAAAGGAGCTCAAATCTGGTGTCCCTCAGGGCGCCGTCCTGTCCCCAATGCTATTTAGCATCTACATGAAACCGCTGGGAGAGATCGTCAGGAGGCATAGAGCGAGGTGCTATCAGTACGCTGATGACACCCAGATATATCTCTCCATGCCTCGGATAACAGCATCAACTAAGGATGGCATCTCGCCTCTAAATGAATGCCTTGAAGCAGTAATGGACTGGATGAGGAAAAACAGACTGAAGCTGAATCCAGATAAGACGGAGGTACTTGCTGTTAAGGGTCCTAGCCCAGGTATGGAGGTTTGTCAACCAGTTCTAGACAGGGTCACACTTCCCCTGAAAGACTGTGTCCGCAGCTTGGGGGTGCTCTTGGATTCGCCGCTTCAGATGACAGCTCAAATTGATGCGGCAGCCAGGAGTGCCTGCTATCAGCTTCGGCTGATACGCCAGCTGCGCCCCTTCCTGGACCTGGAACACCTAAAACAGTGGTACATGCACTGGTAACTTCATGGCTTGACTTCTGCAATGCGCTCTACATAGGGCTACCCATGTGCTAGTCTGGAAACTTCAATTAATTCAGAACATGGCAGCCAGGTTGGTAACCGGAACATCTAAAACTGACCACATAACACCTATTCTGAAGTCTTTACACTGGCTGCCTATTAGTTTCTGGGCACAGTACAAGGTGTTGGTTTTTACCTTTAAAGCCCTTCATGGCTTCTGTGTATAGTTTGAAAGCAATACCTTAGATGAGTTTATAGCCAGCCTACCTGCGGGATCGCCTTCTCCCATATAATCCGCCCAGCACACTAAGGTCCTCTGGGAGGAATTTACTGCAGCCAATCAGAACCAGGTTGGCTGCAGTTACCCAGAGGACCTTTTCTTCTGTTGCTCCCAAGTTATGGAATGGCCTGCCAGAAGAGACTCGCCACATTACCAGTCTTGACTGCTTTAAAAAAGCAGTCAAGACTGTTCTCTTCCAACAGGCCTGCCCAGACTAGTGTTCCACCACCTCTCATCAATTGTCCTTTTGTTTTTAATTTTGTTTTTAATTTGTTTTTAATAATTAATGTGTTTTAGGGGGATAGAAGGGTTGGTGGGTGGGGAGGATGGGGTATATTTTAATGTTTTGATGTATTTATATATTCCTGTAATGCCACCCCGATCCACTGGGAGAGGCGGGATAAAAATAAACAGTAGTAGTAGTAGTAGTAGTAGTAGTAGTAATTTGAGGAGTGAAGGAAAATTTCCTTTGGAAGGACAGAATTCTTAGTGGGGGGGACAACACCCTAATTATCCTCCATGGCTACATCCCTGGTCAGATCAGCCTTTGCTAATCTGGTCAATGATCAGAGATGATGGAGGTACAACTCAGAATGAGAGCCACTGCGGTATATTGGTTGGTTTGAATGCTGAACTATGACTCTGAGCACCAGGGTTTGAATCCATGCTCAGCTAAGGAAACCCATTAGAGTATCTTAAGCCGTTTCCGCACTAGACTGTTACAGCGCTATGGTTCCACTTTCAACATCCTAGGCAATCCTGGGGTTTGCAGTTTCGGGAGGGGCTGGTTGGCCCCTCCTGAAAGTGCAAACCCCAGGATTCCATAGGATGTTGAAAGTGGAATCATAGTGCTATAACATTCTAGTGCAGAAATGGCCATCAGCCATGTTGTACTCTCTCAGCCTCAGAGAGAAACAAAGACAACCCCCCTTCAACAAATCTTGCAAGAAAACTCTGTGATATGTTTACCTTAGGAAACATATATATAAGAAATATATATATTCATAGGATAGGATAATTAATGTGCTAGATAATGTGCTAGATACTTAATGTGCTAGAACTGTGTGTGACATTCCAATAAGGCAGAAAACCTGTCATCTTATGAATAGCCTATAGATGCCTGCCTGAAAATTAAGGTGTCTTTTGTGTCCCATCAGTAGGGACATATGCTGTTTGATGACATGGAAGAGGGCCTTCTTGGTTGTGGCACACTGATTCTAGATTGTCCTTGCTTTAGAAGCCCAATTGGCACTTCATTTCAGTACTATGTTATAACAAATGCTTCTTTATTTAAGCCTTTGCAGTTTAATGATTTTACCCGGCTTGTACATGCACAAGAATTTAACTATCTGAATTTGTTTTAATTTCGTAGATAGTTTAGGGTGTTTTTTAAACTGGACATTATTTTTTACTGTTTCACAATTTAATTTGTTTTAAATTATTTAAATTGATTTTGTCATGCACTGCCCTGAGTTCTTTGGATATAGAATATAGCATTTTAATTAATTAGTTAAAAGCCTTTAGGGAAACAGTTGGCCGCATGCAGGCATTTAGGAAATTCTTTGTTTCAATTACATCCATGGACAATGTAGCAAACGTTCAGCAAATATTGTACATTTGGCTCCAGGGTGCTTTGGAGAAAAATCCTTTACATCCTTACATATTTCCAGCATGGCCACTAGCTCTCGATAAACCCTTCTTTCATAAATGTGTCCATTCCTATTTTAAAACTGTTGAGTTTGGGGGCCGTGCTATATCTCGTATTAGCATATTTCCACAACTTAACTATTCACAGTATGAAGAAATGTTGAGAAATGTGAGAGATGGTAGTTGATCTTTCAAGCACAATAATCATACTCACATGGCAGAAGCTGTACAACAGCCAGTCCCATGCCCACTCCCATACAAACTGGGTCCAACAGAGAGAAGAACATGTAAACTTTACACAGAGATTATTTGTTCATAACCAAACACACAGTCACATGGAAAAGAAAAAGAAGAGGAAATGGCTGAAGTAATTCAGGAAGAGAGTTGGTGTGGTAAAACAAGCATATAGGAAGTCACTGTAATGCCAACGAGCAGCTGGTGAGTATAAGCATGCAAAGTTTGCTAACTGTAACAAGAGGTGCTTCCTTGCATTTGTCTTGAATCTTCCAACATTCAACTTCAACAGACTATCCTGAGTTCTAGCATTATGAGTGAGGGAACCATGCATAATTTTATACACATCTATTATATCTCCACTTCACCTTTATTTCTAAGCTAAACAAACCAAAATGTTGTAACCCTTTCTTTGTAGGACAGTTGTTCCAGCCCCTGGATCACACTGGCTGCAGATTTATTTCAAAATACTGAACATTCATTCAAAGTATCAGGATAACACATCCTGTTTTCTGGGTCTAAAAAGTACATAAAAGGGGGAAGCTGACCTTTCCTGCTTCTGATTGTAAAGAGCATGCAATTGAACTCCGCTTTTTAATTAGCAGCCTAGGTTAGATGTAGAGATTTTCTTTTATTTATTTAAATATATATCAGATGCTCTCTGTTGCATCAATGGAGAACAAAATTACCTTTTTATCATCCTTCCATGACTTGTGATCTTTTTTAAAAAAAAGCCCAACCTTCCAAACACCCACTTCCTGTATTAAATTTAAGGGGAGGGAAGCAAATCACCTAAAACTAAGTATTTATAGAGCTGTACATTGTTCCCCCACTCAGTCTATGGATGAAATATTTCAGAACAACTGGATTCTGTGTATAGTTTGAAAGCAGTACCTTAGATGAGTTTATAGCAACAAGCTGCCCTTGGAGAGTGTTCAGAAGTTCTAGATGTAGATGTTTATGCTAGATACTTATGTTGTAGATACCTAGTGCTACTCTCCAAAAGGACCAGGGAATGCATGTGTAGCACAGGTAGAAAGCATACAGTTTGTGAGTCAAGATATCAGTGCCCAATCCATTTATGCTTCTCCATGCCTTCACTCAAATAGTTCTGTCCAATAAAGCAATGTGTCTAAAAATTATAGAGACAGCCAGCATAATATAGTGGTTTGAATGTTGGACTATGAACCTGGAAACCATGGTTCAGTTTCCCACTCAGTTATGGAAACCCATTGGGTTAGTGACTCTGGGTGCATCACACTTTCTCATCCCAGAAAACCATGTGATAGGTTTGCATTGAGGTCACCATAAGTAGCCACAAGTCACCATAAATCAGAAACAACCTGAAGGGACACAACAGCAGCAACAACGATGAAAATTATGGGATGTATTGACTCTTCCAGAGAGGGCAAATATATTGCAAAGTAATTAGAGTTTCTTGTAGTTCTTTGCTTTTTAAATCTAAATGAAAACTAAATGATATCCCTGCTGTCCAGGATTATGGTTTGGCACCAGCTGAAATATTTTATTCCCACCCTCAAGTGGGTTCCTTTTACATTCTGAGACACAGTGGAACAACAACAACAACAAACAGGCCTTCCCTTCTCCTTTTTCTCTTTCTTATTTTGTTAAAAACTATAGTGATAATAGAGCAATGCATTAGTGAAATGGCACTTTTGCACTACAACTGTAAAAAGTTTTTTTAAAAGGGTTCATAGAGAAGAAAAAATGGTATTAGTATTAGTATTGTTGTTATTGATATTCTGCCTTTTTCTCAGTCGTGGGACTCATGGCAGCTTACATCATATTTTAAAACAATACAAATTAAAACCTATACAAAACCATTAATAAACGTATAAATGCAATTAAAAAGCAATTAAACAACTTACACAATTAAAAATCAGACTTTAAAAATACAAATTCATCAAAAGACTAAATTCAACTTTAAATGCACTACTGTGCAGCATTAGAAGGCCAACCCTACTCAGTTTGTAAATATCTGATGGTGTAAAAAATGTTTTGACCTCCCAGGTAGAAGGACAGAAAAGACGAGGTCATCCTGGTCTCTCAAGGGAGGGAGTTCCAAAGTCTGGGAGCAGCCACTAAGAAGGCCCTCTCTCTTGTTCCCACCAGGTGAACCTGGCAAAGTGGTGGGACAGAGAGAAGGGCCTTTGCAGACAATCGTAGAAGTCTGGTGAGCTCATAAAGGGATATATGGTCCTTCAAATTATGTGGACCCAAGCCATGGAAGACTTCATAGGTGAAAGCCAGAACTTTGAATTGAGCCCAGAATGGATGAGCAGCCAGCGAAGCCACTGAAACGATGGAGTTTTTGTGCTCTTTGCAGTAATCTCCAGTTAACAACCTGGTGGCAGCTCTTTGGACAAACTGAAGTTCTGAGCACTTTTCAAACGAAGCTCCACACAGAGCACATTTCAGCAATTCAAATAGGGTGTAACTAAGGCATGCACCACTGTGGCCAACTTCTCTGGGAGCAGGCACAGTTGGCATGCTAATTGTAACTGCATTAATGCATTCCTGACTACTGCTGAAATCTGGGTCTCTAGGCTCAGAGCTGAATCCAAGAGTTTCCCCAATCAGCAAACCTGCATTTTCAGAGGGAGCTGAGCCCCTATCCCCAGATCTGTCTTTCAACTGTCTCTTCTGTCTGGATTCAGCTCAAGTTGTTTTCCCTCATCTAGTGCATTACAACTGTCCAACACCTGTTCAGGAACAGCTTCCTTGGAATTGGGTGGAAAAAAGTGATAGAGACGGGTTTTATCAGTATACAGGTGGCACCTGACTCCAAAACTCCGGACAATTTCTCCCAGTGGTTTTATGTAGATGTTAAATAGCATAACAAAATTTGTCCTTCAAACCATAGCACTATGTCAATAAGCCACATCTCAGTTTTTTTTAAAAAAAAACAACTTTGGGCAGTCTCTACAAACAGCTCCCCTAAAAGAATAAAACAGCTAGACCTAGTGATAACAACAACCTGCAAAACCCAAAGCGCTGTATTTTGAGAATTCACATTAGGGGTCTTCCTTCCCTTTAAAGTTGCAATAATTTAATTCATTAGACATTTTTCTTCTGTAGGTTTGCATTCTAGCAATTTCTTTTCCATAGACTTGTCTGTCACTTTCTGAGTTGATGCATTGTTTCTCCTGGGCTAAGAAGCAACACTAGCCATTAATATCTGGGAGACAAATTTCCTTCATTTTCCCCCTTTTCAGTTGCATCAGCAGTTTTCAAAATCCAAGGAATATCTGTCTCAGTCAGTATGAAGATATCAGCCAGTGTAGCTTGTGGGATGGCCACAAAGATAAAAAGAAGATAGATGAACAATAGCGGAGATACTTTTGTGTTGAACAGAAAATTCTCAGAAAAGACGCTTTAACTCAATAAGTGCTTGTTTGTGTGTAGAAACGTGGGGTCTTTTCATGGGGAAGAAGTGGGTATCGTGTAATTTGGTGTATTGTATTTTCTTAAAAGGTTCAGAAAGGCTTAATGCTGTTGGGTAGGGATGGCTTAATTTTTTCCAACATTTTATCAACACCAAACTGGCATTGGAGCATCCATAAAATGTCGAATGGCTGCCATTTGTATTCCCTCAAATGCTCAGGATGTAGCATTCTGAGGTGTAGATGATGACAGTCACCAGCGGTGGAAAAAATATTTCTGAAAAATAAAGGACACTGTTATCTGTCAACATTAAGCCCTTCCATCCCTCTTAAATTCCATGCTCCCTCCCACTCTGTAGAATCACAGAGTTCCTCCAGATTCACCATCTAATTTTTGAATAAAGTGTCAACATTCAAGTGCCAGTTTGGCTTAACCTTAGTTTTGATAAATTGTCTTCACAGGTAGGGATAGATATGTCAGATCTGCTCCTCCCAACTTTCTACCTATTGGCTGTCTGCAGAAAGGGTTGCAATATGGCACAGAATGGGACAAGCTCCAGTGGTCCATGAGCTAATTTCTAACCCTTAGGACTTGTCATTGGCCATATTGCCATCTCATCCCCACCTGAAGTAGACGGATGTGCAATTCTACTTTTTGAAAAAGTGTGTGTGTTTTTTTTCCATTTTTGTTTTGTTTTTTAAGTTTCCACATTGTGAAGGGTCTTGACTTTATTTAGAAGAACAATTACTGCTTCTGGAGTTCAGACCAAGGGAGGTTAAAGTAGTACTCTGTTCTGCTTTGGTCAGGCATCATCTTGAGTACTGTGTCCCTTTCTGGGAATGACAATTTGAGAAACATATTAAGTTGGAACTTGTTCTGAATTGGTCAATCAAGATAATGAAGGGAGTGGAAACCAAGTCTTATGAAGAACAATTGAAAGATATGAATATGTTCAGCTTGGAGAAGAAAACATTGAGAGGCAGCCACCATTCAGTATCTGAATGGCTGTTGAAAGGAAGAGGGTGAACTTGTTTTCTGGGACTCTACAGCATAGAACCTGAACCAGTGTATACAAACCAAAAGAAAATGAATCTTAAATAAGTACTAGGTAGGACATCTTGACATTAAGGGCTGTTTGGTAGTGGAATAGCCTACCTTTAGAGGGTGGTGACTTCTCCTTCATTGGAGGTTTTTAAGTAGAAATTAGACAGTATTTCCCAAGGGTCCTTTAGGTATGTATTCTTGAATTGCCAGGAGTTGGACTAGATGAATCTTGGAGTTCTTTCCAATTGTTTTGTTCTGTGATTGACAGCTTTGGAGGGCTGAATACAGTCTACAGGATTCCCACCCCTAGTACTGAGCAAGGTATATCGCCTGAAGTTGCTGATGATGTAGCCTGGCTCATAGATGGCTCTTTTGAAGGGACACATTAAGAAAATCTGTGGACTGTTGGTCCATCAATCATCAGTACTACAAGGACAAACAACAAGCAGAGGGCATCACTTGTTTCCCATCTGCGTCCTTCCAGAGGCATTCGGGTAGCCACAAGTGTGAAAAATAATGTTGGACGAGATTGCCATTGGCATTCACTTCATTCCAAAAACAGTGTATTGTAACAGAAATATTCTTCAAACAGAATAAAGCTGCCTGGAACAAGAACAAAGAGGCAATACTGCAAAACTGACAAGCCAAACCAAGTCAAAACACACACACACACATACACGCACCAGTGTATCTGATAATGCAAGTGCAAAGTATGTAGTACACAAGTTTATTAAGATCTTCCATCAAGAGCAATGTGACAGGCGTCTTTTTTGTTCATAGGGCATGAGGTTGAGAATTCAAATTACACTTATCAGAATGCAAAAATGAAATGCAGATTGGAGTCAGCTGAAATGTCTTTTTCTCCCCTCTCTCACCAGTGCAATTATTTGATTCTTATACATTTAGATTTTTTTTCCATTCTAGTTTGAAATAAAGCATCTTCACTCTGCTCTATTTTCCTTTAGATTAAAAGAAAGAAAATATTTAAATAAATAGATACATACATAAATGCATAATATGCTGGCCAGAATCCTGTTGGTAACATATGCTTATATAATTCAGGTTTATCTGTATTCTTTTTTTGGATAGTGTTCAAGTACCCTCTAGTGCACCATCCAAAACTTCCCCTAAGGCCACTGTATCCCCAGGTGGACATGAAGCTGACTTGAAACCCCAAACACAAGGTAGGAAGGTAGAAAAGAGAAGGAAGGAAAGAAGGAAAGACAGACACACAAGCAACTTTGGCCAAAGGATCCATTCAAGTATCAGCACTGACAGCAGTAACAAGGAAGGATGATTTATTCTTTCATGCTTCCCTTCTTATACCATTTTTATGTTTATATTAAAGAATGCGTACATGAAAGAAAAGATTCATGCATCAGCGTCAGCCAAGTTGTAAGTGTGTTACATTCTATCTGACCCTTAGCTTCCCAAGTCTACATGACCCTTGGTCATTCCTGAAGACATCTCTGGCGTTTCAAAAGTCCTTTGAGCATCCTTCACTTGTACATACTGATCACTGACACGTATTAGGCAGAACAAACAATTCTAAAGCAAGGTTGTTTGATGAGCTACAAGGGTCTAAAACCAATTAATACCATGGCTAATTGTTAACACACATCAATTCGATAGCAAATTACCAAGCATTAAAATTTTAAGCCTAACAGAGATACTGTGGCATCTGTTCACTGCCTGAGGATAAGGAGGAAAGATGTACCTCAGATGACCAAAAACCAGCTAAGGATAAGAGAAATCAGGTCACTCACCTGAATGGACAGTAACCTCATTTTTCATCGCCTTACAGCCAAGACAGGCAGCTTTGGGGGCTGCTTGAGTCTCCTCTCCACTCCCTTCCCCTGGCCAGTTAATAGCTGCTGTGGTGACACCCTCTCCCCAGGCTTTGCAGCTGCTGGGGGAAGAAAGGTGTGGAGCTGAGCATGTGAAATGTTACACTGAACACATACAAAGTACCATCTTGGACATTTCCCCCACTCATCGGTCAGCTTGTGGCGTAAAAGAATTCTATTCTTCTTTCCTTCTTTCACAATAGAAGCGATTATGGCTAGGCAGAATTATCCCACACACTTACATTGATTGATCCCTTGTGACAGGAGGGGACATGGTCAACTGCTGCAGACTGTGAGAATTACCCATCACTTTTAGGGAGATATATTTATTTTTTAATAAACAGCTCCCAACTCACTCTTTATGGGGGCACTATTCACCTCCTTACAGAAGTTTTCCAAATAGGCATATCTCAGTCTTAATTTCACAAAATTTATTCTAATCCCACCTGCATTCCTATCCAGTTATGAGACTTGTCTCTTTCACAGTACACAATTATAGTACATTGATACCATGTTAATTGCCATGTCCCTGTCCTACAGAATCCTAAAAATATGAGATACGTAGAGCTAGAATGCTCTGAAATGAGTTCAGAAGAGTGGACTAGAATTCTCCAGCAGAGATTTCTGTGTGCCTCATCAAATGATAAATCCCAGTTTCTGTAGGATGCAGCTATGGCATCCTGTAGAAAGGTGGTATCAAAGTGCTTTAACTATGACGCATGTATCTCCCGATGCTTTTTATTATTTCCCATATGGAAATGTGGGTGCACTTTCATATACATTTGTCCTAAGGCTTACTTTTTGTATGCTTTTTTTAAATTAACATACACATTTGGTACACATTTTTTCCTCATTGAATAAACCATTTTTCATCTATTTTTCAACTGCATACATTTTAGCTATATGCATTTTTAAAATGTATGCATGGTTTGTTCCAATTCTCCTAAACGCATTTCTAGCCTCACTAAGGCCCTTTTCACAGCATTGGCGCTTGCGCGACGGAGGAGGGCGGCTCACACGAGAACCCTCTCCCGAAACGCCACCGCTTCCCCCGCCTCCTTACCACACGTGGAGTCTTCTTGCGTGACGGGTGCTCTTCAGCCACGCCCCCAGCTTCCGCAGCGCCCCCTGGGAGCTGTAGGCACCGCGGGGGGCGGAAGCAGGGAGGAAGCGCGACAGGCTCGCCTGCGATAGCGCTCCGCAATTTGGTAAGTGCGGGATGCCGCCGGGAACCTTGCGCGAGCGCCGTTTATTTTTGCTTCAAGGCGAAAATAAAAAAATCCGCGCTCGCGCCGCTTCAGCCCCGTGAGCGCCATGGAAGTGGGAGTGCGTCGTGCAGAGCGACGCTCCCACTCCCGCGAGGCTCACGGGGCTATTTCGCGAGAGAAAGCCCGTGCGAAAAGGTGTCTGAATTTCCTAGGTAAGTTTCACTTTGTCTCACAATGAATCTTGGAAGGTGTGAAATGGATACTTTCACTGAAAAGTTGGGTCCCACACCATCTATACTAAGAACTCTATGCCTATGGGGGCAACAGTGTTAGAGACACATGGTTAGGGCTATCTATGTCTCCCTGTCTTGATCTTGGCTGAATTTTACATAGAGAAGAGACGTAAAGATGAGACAGCCCAGTCCAACCGAGATCAAAAGGGAGACATCCGATATCCCTATCAAGCATAAATATTCTAGCATAAATCATCATTGTGCTCATTCCAAGCATTAGCTTTTCCGATATATCTAACAGTTTATATATCTTCCTTATTCCCACAAAATCACCTTGATACTTAATACTTTCTCTAATATGTTTGATTATTCTGAAAGCCTACATAGAGCAGCCAGAAGCAAAAGGGCCCCGATAATTATGGGCAGGCTACAAGTATCTGATGTACTTGAAGTTCATAACTGGTGTGTCCTCTACGCTAATTGAATCAACAGAACTTGTTAATTGGATATTCTGTGGGTCTGCAAAGCACAAGAATGTCAGCTATGTGCAAATACTTTCCTACTTGTCAAGTCACTATTGTAATCAAACAAGTTACAGTAACATAGGCTGATCTAAAGCCTTGGTGGAGAACGTTTTCAGCCCTGAAGCCCCTTCACCTCTAGATAACATATTACATTAGAACACTGCTAGATTATATCTTGTGGTCCTTTTGTTCTAGAAACTGACCTTCCATTCTCCCTTAGAAACATTTTGTTTTTGGTTTTTGTTTCTTTTTTCTTTTTTGTACGTTTTAAATTCATAAAGATTACTTAAAAAAAGAAACATGGTAACGTATAACGGTTCAATAGCTAGTCCAAAGTCACTCTGAAAGCTCGTATTCATTCTTCAGAGCCAAGCTACTGGATCTTTGGTCTACCACAAGGTTGGTAAGCTCAAAGTTTTTCATGTTTTCTGCTGAATTCTAGAAGTGCATCAACATTAAAGAGTTACAGCAGTTTGATACTACCATTGATATCTTCCTATGGAATTTTGGGCTCTGTAGATTGGTGAGGTATGGGGATGTGATTTTTCACTAAGCTTTTTCTTGAAGGTAGCAATGATTAATTTTGGCAATGTCCTTCTTCCACAAGGAAGACTTCAAACATTACACAATTTTTGAAGGTTATTCACAGTTTGGGATTTCTTCTGTACAAAATTCGTATGCAGTTGCTTGATGCACAATTTTCTATTCAGGAAACTGCATTTTTTTTTTATGGAAAGTGCTGTTTCCTCTGCAGAAAAAACTGTTTTCCATGCAAATCAAGTATGTATGAATTTTATACAGAAGAAATATCCAACAACAGCGCTTGTTTGAAGAAATCATTTTCTGCATTTTCTGCCTTGAAATATTATTTTCCATGCAGAAAATGTGATTTCCTACATTAAAAATGTTGTTTTCTGCACAAAACTACCACGTGCAAGTCTCAAACTGTTAAGATTCCTATCAGTCCATGATTCTTCTGATCACCATTTCTCAACATTCAAAAAACATCTTTTTCTTTTTCTTTCCCTATTCATTTTTTATTAAAAACAAAATAAACATTAGAATGTAAATAAATAGTCATTCCGCCAATGTATACAATATACTAATAACCATACACTTAAAATGTTATTTTTCCAAGCAAAAGAAATAAAGATAGATTTTTATAAGTAAATAGACTAATACTATCTTTTTATCTCTTGACTTCTTTGCCTCAAGATATTGAATTATTGCTATTATTAGTATATCTAAAGGTTCCATATATGTATATTTAAGATACAGAAAGCTGATGATGTGAATAGTCTGGATAAATCATAGAATCATAGAAATGTAGAGTTGGAAGAGACCCCAAGGGCCATCCAGTCCAATCCCCTGCCAGGCAGGAAAACCCTCAAAGCACTCCCGACAGATGGCCATCCAGCCTCTGCTTAAAAACCTCCAAGGAAGGAGACTCCACTACACTCCGAGGCAGCAGATTCCACTGCCGGACAGCCCTGATTGTCAGGAAGTTCTTCCTGAGGTTCAGGTGGAATCTCCTTTCCTGCAGCTTGAATCCATTGCTCCTTGTCCTGGTCTCTGGAGCAGCAGAAAACAAGCCCTCTCCTTCCTCTACGTGGCATCCCTTCAAATATTTAAACATGGCTATCATGTCCCCTCTTAACCTTCTCTTCTGCAGACTAAACATACCCAGCTCTCTAAGTCTATCCTCATAGGGCATGGCTTCCAGGCCTCTCACTATTTTGGTCGCTCTCCTCTGGACTTGCTCCAGCTTGTCAATATCCCTCTTGAACTGGGGTGCCCAGAACTGGACACAGTATTCAAGATGGGGTCTAACCAAAGCAGAGTAGAGTGGTACCAGTACCTCCCTCGATCTAGACACCATACTCCTATTGATGCATCCAAGAATTGCATTGGCTTTCTTGGCTGCCACATCACACTGCTGACTCATGTTCAGCTTGTGGTATATGAAGACTCCTAGATCTCTTTCACAGGTACTGCTATCCAGCCACGTGTCCCCCATCCTATATTTCTGTATTCCATTTTTTCTACCTAAGTGTAGGACCTTACACTTCTCTCTGTTGAATTTCATTTTGTTCGCCTTGGCCCAGCTCTCCAATCTATCCAGGTCATTTTGAATTTTGATCCTGTCCTCTGGCGTATTACAATTGAATATGCATGTAGGAGATATAAATGAATTTATATATTAAGTAATACACTAACAGCAATAAGAATTAAGCAGACAATCATAACAGAAGGTCTGTGATGGGAAAATAACATTAAAAGCATAAACAAAATAAATAAAAATAAAGCATAAACAAAAATACATGTGAAGTAAAAAAAACATGTTATTCAACCATTTTTCATACGTTTTCTAAAGTTCCTTCTGTCTTTGTTGAGTATGTAGAGCTCTATGGACAATATCTTAGATGGAACTTCATTCTCTCTCCTTACTCTTTCCACTTCTCTCCTGCCAATCCACCTCCCACCCCTTGGCAATTTGGTGGCTGGAGAAAGAAGAGGTTGGCCAGGCAACATTTGGCTATGTTCCTACAGTCGAATCCATGAAAATGTCATCATTCTCTTGGACCTCTGAAGGGCCCATGGGAGGACTCAGAGAATTCCAAACTCTTAGGGTTGACTGCACTAACAAGTGATCTCTTGCACTGATCTGTTACTGTCTCATGATCGTATATCACCCATTCCTTATGATGGATTCCGAGAAATAGCTCTCCCTCTGGAGCCCAACCTCTATCCCTCTCTCAAAATAGATTTTTCTCTCTGTACTACTTTGCTTTCTAATTGTCCTAGACAAAGTTTCATCCCCACAAACATTGCCATTTCTGAATTTGGGCTATCTCCATTGTGGTGGGGGTACATTCTGGCTATACTGTTTGTGTAGCCAAGGGACCACCCCTCTGTGTCATGTGGGAATGACATACTGGGATCTGGTTTTGAAGAAAGCATCTTGGAGATTTTGCAAGATGTTCTTACTTATTTTGCAATTTCTCTCTCCATTGGAAAACTGAAACATCTCATTTTTGCGTGAATGAAACAACTTCAGAATGTGTGGCCCTAAATATATATGCCTAAAGGCAACTGCTAGTCCCAACTAGAGCAAATACAATGAACCAGTTCCTAAACGGTAAGACAACATCTGTGAACATCTCACACTTAAGTGAATCCAGAGTCCAAATGGTTCTACTGGAACTTTCTTAGAGAAGATAAGATTGAGAAGTGATGTGATTTTAAATCATCATTTAAATACTTGAAAGGATGTCATATAGAAGATGGGGTGAGCTTCTTTTCTACTGCTTCTGAGGTCATTTAGAGGTCATTAGGGTTGGATGGACATCATTCAGGAGTGCTTTAGCTGTATCCCTGCATGGTGAGAGTTGGACTAGATGAACTTTGCAGCCCCTTCCAGCTCTATGATTCTACTCTAGGTGGAACTAGTAGTAGGATTTAAGTCATCATTTTAAAAAGTTATGGATTACTGCATATTTGTCTTGGACAAAACTTAGAACACAACTAAGAGGTAGTCCTAAATTTGGAAAGGAATCATTTCAAAAAGAATTCAGACTTCAAGTAAGATACATACCTCTTTAAATAGCAACGACACCAAGCACGGAAGAAGTGTGATTCAAACTCTTAGATAAGGGAAGCAAGTGAAGGGAATTATTTTGACAAAACTATTATGCCACAACAGCAGTCAGGCTTACAAGAAATGGCTGCATGTACATTTCTTAATTACTAAAATAAATGTGCTATAGGGAGGCTTGGAAACATGAATGCGATTACACTGCAAGTCTTCAGCAAAAGTGTTGAAGGATGAAAAACACTGACAAGACCCTAAACGAGAACTTCACCCTCAAGCATCGCTTTCAAAGCAACAATGTCCCAAATGGAAAACTATCACACCAAATGATGTCTTCTCAAATTAGTATCTAATTATTTACTGCTACAATGTATTCTGGTGTAATTAGATTCAGAGAAAATAGCAGCCAAGTGGCACTAAATTAGGTGTTTTAGAGTAAGCAGAGAAAGGTAGTGGCATGTTAACTAATTAAAAACTACAGAAATTATAAAAACTGGAGCCAAAGCCTGTTGATGCAAGATGCTGGTGTGAGAGTGCTCGGACATAACTACAGTGGTGTGGAGTTGGATTGCTTAGACCATGGGTATAGGAAGCAGCAGGAGGAAAGTGATGACAAAGAGAAAGTAATTGTCACCACTATCAGAAGTTAAGACCGCTGCCTCTGAACAGATGAGTCTTCCCTTTGGATCAATCCTCAGACCAAGGTGTTCTGAAAAGACTGTTTTGAAATATTGCCTGTCACATGGAACAGAAAATCTTGCAAACCAGCCTTCAGAGAACACTTTGGCTTTGAGGATACACCAAAGAGCCAAGCATTACAGAAACTGACTGCTCAGACCCAGCAGCCTTCTTTTCCAAAGGTAAAGACTATCTTTGCTTTCCCCTTTGCTGTTGCTCAAGCTAGTAAAGAGTGTAACAGAACACTATGCTAACATACTCCATCAACAGGATTTTGACTAGCGGATAAAGGTTGAAGGAAAGGACAATAATCCTAATGCATCCAATACCTTCTGGGCACAGAGAGGGAGGGTTGACAAAAAGAATATGGAATAACTAGAGCAGAGCTTTCCAGACTTTTCATGTTGGTGACACACTTTTTTAGACACACATCATTTTGCAACACAGTAATTCAGTTTTACTAGCAAATCAGAGGTTAAACTAACCCCTTATAAGAGATACAGGCACATACATAAATTGTAATCATGAAATGTATGGGGACACAACATAACTCGTGAAAACCTTTCATATATTTTTTAAAATATACGATTTATAAATAATAACATACGTTTCCAAGATTGTAGGTGACACACCTACACACTTCAGCTAACATGCTAATGTATCATGGCACACTGTTTGGAAAGCCCTGAACTAGAGAATGCTTGCTTACTTGTTTGTTTGATACCATGCTTTTTTCCCAAATGGGATACTTTCAGCTTTTTCATTTGTATTAATATGCTCATGAATACACTGCCATATATTATCAGTTATCTGGATTTCTGTAGTTGCTATCTTTAAAACTTCTTATGCATTCAAAGTCCACTAAAATCAAATCCACTCTAAGAATCTACTTTCTGAACCCAGGGGGTCTTGATAGTTCTTTAGGAAAACAAAGATGACTCCTCCCAATCCCTCTCCTCCTCTTTCTTTATATCTCATCCTTTTCCCAATTAGTATTCTGATTATTCAATGCCATCTATATTTCTCGATAGCTAAGGTACTTCATTATTTATGGTTCTGGTGAACTGGAAGAAGCTCAGGGCTTTTCCTACTCTATTTAATTCAGTGCCATCTGGCCTTTTCATCTTTGATAGCAACATTATCACCTAGTAACCTAGTTAGATATTCTTGTGAAGTTCAGCTGTTATTCCGAAGATTTTATTTTTGCCAAAGCAGGAAAAGTTCATGTCTGGAGACACCAATTCCTGGAACCTCCCAGCAGAAGTAGTAGTTGGCAAGGCAGCACATGAACAACACCCAGTCCCACACTCATCCATAGAATGTAGCAAAAACCACAGGCTTAGTCCTCTTTGTAAAACATGTAAAAGTAATTTTACTTACAGTAAGTTCCTCATAATCAAATGCGTGGTCTAATGAAAGAGAGAGAACAAAATGATTTCAGATTTTAACAGTTTGACCTCTCATTTTTTTAATGCTTGACTTGGTTATTTAAAAAATATTGAAATTAGAAATCAGTATCACGAAGAAGGAGGAGGAGGAGGAGGAGGGGGAGGAGGGAGAGGGGGAGGAGGGGGGAGGGATGATAATATCTGCCAGCCTTTTGGCTGTCTTAATCATTCTTAGGCCATTTCTGCACTATACAGTCATAGTGCTGTTATTCCACTTTCAACATCCTGTGGAATTCTGGGTGGCTTACTGAGGCCAAAAAGCTCTCTGGGTGAGAATTTTAAATGTCCTTCCCTAAACTGCAAACCCCAGGATTCCACAGGATGTTGAAAGTGAAATAATAGCAGTATAACAGTGTAGTACGGAAGTGGCCTTACTGATCTACATTTATTTGTTTACCTTCTGTCTTATTTGTAATATATTGGTTATGTTATCAGGTGGCCTGTGATAGCCTGGGGTTATGAAGGGAAAACTGAACTAAACTGCATAAGGCCTTTTCCGCATGACACTCTTATCGTGCGATTATTCCACTTTCAACCTCCTATGGAATCCTGGGATTTGCAGTTTAGGGAAGGGCATTTAGAATTCTCAGCCAGAGAGCTATTTGGCTTCAGTAAACTACAAACCCCAGAATTCCACAGGATGTTAAAAGTGGAATAAGAACACTATAACAATGTAGTGTGGAAATGGTCTAAGTCTTGTGGTCTAAAGCTTGGCTTTTCTGCAAGCCAGCATCAAGAAGAATGCACAGTTGTTCAAGGTTTCACCAGCAATGACTAGCAGGCTTCTAATATAGGAGGAAGGAAATGGGGTCACAGCTTGAGCAGAGTCCCTTGGTGTCTGATTAGGTCCTGATGTTGTTAAGTGGAAGATATGCTGCCTGGCTGGCCTTTAGGGACAAACTACACACAACATGTAAATGGATATAATGATGTTTTTAAAATGCAAGGCAGCCTCTATAGAGTGCAGTTCTGAGAAGGGGAGCAGCAAGGCAGAAGTTAATGGCTTTCTTTTCTGTTAGCTGGATCAGCCTGCCCCTGAAAGCAGGGGAAACACTGTCCCCAAGTTGTTTGCCCTGTTGGGAAAGTTATGATTTTGGACTACAATTCCCAGAATCCCCCAGCCAACATGGATAATGCTGGCCATACTCCTTGGAGGAGTCTGGAAGTGTTACCCTGAGCATTGGGGAGTCCCGTGAGGGGTGCCCAGCTTGCCAATTAAAATACCGAATTGGGGAGAATTAACCAGAACACTGTTTGGTTAGCAAGAGGCAGGGTAAAGTAACGAGATCTTTAACCCAATGTATACAGCAGCGGGTCAGAGAGCAGCTAGACAAGGTTTTCCAGATAGCAGACAATTCTTTATTAAAGACAAAACACAGAAGACAAAACATAAACTAGCTAGTTTGGAAAGAGAAACGGGGGTTTGTTAAGGAAAGGCAATACGACCTGTCTCGTAGTCCTGGAGAGAAGTGGGGATCCGGGGAGGAAGCTCAGCGTGGGGCGCTGAGGGGAGTCCCTTAGACAACCAGCAACAAGGCGGGATGGCAGTCCAAAGTAATGCGAGGATCGGTTAAAAGTGAGGGGTTTTTATAGGGAAGTTTGTGCCTTTCGGCTATGGCAGTCCAGGGGAGAACAAAAGGAGTTTTGGTGCTGGACAAAGGATTTGGAAAGGTCAAGTTTAGCATGATTGGATTTGTGTGTGAAGACAATACCATGGCCGGGACACTGATGACCCAACATAAAAGAGTAACTTGGCTGAAAACCGTGTGGCTATTGTAAGGTTTGCGGCAGGAACTTCCCTAAAGCTGCGGGCAAAATTTGAGTTGCTGGCTTCATTGGAGAATGGAATGCACACCATTAACGGCTCGGACTCTGTCCGTGCTTGTCCGGAGAACCTGCAAACACGTGGAGTGAGGTAACTGCAAGCCAGTCCAGCTAAGGCCGAATCGTTTGATATCAAAATGATATCTGGGAGTCCTCACCAAGGGTGCCATACCGAAAGTAACAGAAGGTCTACCAACTAGATGCTGAACATGCTGTTTGGGGGTATCTGGAAGCTCCACCAAATATAACTTTCTCAAGCTTTGGTGACAAGGATGTGTTTATACCATAATAATTGTGAACAGTGAAAGGCAACATTCTGTAGCAGTTTGAGCATTGGACTATGACTCTGGAGACCAGGATTTGAACCCTCATGCCTTAGAAACCCACTGAGTGACCTTGGGCAAGTCACATTCTCTCAGCCTCAATGGAAGGCAAAGGCAATCCTGCCTGAATGAATTCTGCCACAAAAACCCGTGATAGGTTCATCTGAGGGTAGCCGTAAGTTAGAAAGGATTTGGAGACACCCAAGAAGTGTGAACATATAATGTCATGCTGGAGATAAAAAAAATGTAGCTTGAATCCTGTTTTGCTTTTCAAGTAGGGCCATTTCTGAACTACACTGTTCCACTTTCAACATCCTGTGGAATTCTGGGATTTGTAGTTTACTGAGCCCAAAGATGCCCCTCCCTAAACTGCAAACCCCAGGATTTCATAGCATGTTGAAAATGGAATAATAGCACTATAACAGTGTAGTGTGGAAATGGCCTAGAAGAAATATCTTGAATTGTTGAACACAAGTCAATACGTAGGTAAATGAAATCAAACTAGTGGGTCTACTCTAACAATTGGATTAAAGGTTATGTTTTAATGCTTTAATGTATTTGATGTATTGCTGTAGTACCGCCTCGATCCGTTGGGAGAGGCGGGATATATAATATATTATTATTATTATTATTATTATTATTATTATTATTATTATTATTATTATTATTATTATTATTATTATGCCTATGGGGAAGAGGGGGTAAAGATTTTGACTAAAGAAACAGTGTGGTATTAACCCCCTCTGCAGTGCTTGCTCACATTCACAGCCTTCTGAGCCTACTTTCATTTTTGCTAAAGCAAAACATGGGCAAGGGCCTTATTTTATGTGCTTCTTCTTTAATCTGTAGTTTACTGATTAGTAAAGGTCTGTTGGCTCAGCCTGGTGTTGTCCTGTAGATTGATTGCAACTCTCAATAAATTCTTCAGCAAAACAGTCAAAGGTAAACATTTAGGATTAGATTCTGCCCTTGGCATTCTAATTCCAGTTGACTGTTAGCATCCTTGATGAGTCAAATTAAAAACAATTTATTTAACAGACTTCCCTCAAACAGATTACCCCGGAAGCTCTGAAAAGCAAATGGGCAAGCTTGCATTTCACTGCATTTTCTAATCATACCTGATGATATTAAAGTCCTACATCACGTGTCAAAACTGTATCTAATGTTAAAATGAAAATCTGCTGATTGTGAGCTTAGAAAAGTTCTCTGATTGATGTCTCAGACTATGGAGATTCCCTAGCCTGCAAGTATATTCTTACAATTATCTGTACACATAATACAAAGAGACATATTTTTGTGCACATATTTCAAATGTTTGCATTTTTTTTACCTTTTCTGCTATTAACTAAAGTATTTTGCATTCTTTTTTTTTTTTTAATATGCACTTTTCTTCAACAGCCAGTGGTTTGAGTATTGGAGTAGGAATCTGTGAAACCAGGGTTTGAATCCCAGCTTAGCTATGGGAATCCACTGGTTGACTTTGGGCAAGTCACACTCTCTCAGCCTCAGAGAAAGCAAAGGCAAACTCCCACAGAAGAAGTCTTGCCACGAAAAGCCCATGATAGGTTCATTTTACAGTTGCCATAATTCAGAAATGTCTACAAGGCACATAACAGTAACAACAACACATTTCTTCATGCACAGTCTGACAATGTATGCATTTTAACCTTTTTTTTTTTTAATTTTATTTTGCATTGTCAGCCAGTGAATATATGTATTTCCAAATATAAATTTCACTCAGGTCCACATTTGATTCCCCATTTTGTTCCAGCAAAGAGTGGGTATATTGGGTGAACTTGTTGACATGCCGTGGATCAAACATATTTCATAACCAACCTTGTTAGCCGCTTTCCTTCCATGTGTAGGCTGTGGTCCAAATCTTACTGGCTGCTGCTACTAGAGCAGATCCACAGTAGGTAAATTCCGCAGATTTATTCTAGTTAGGAGTTAACAACCAAATTCTGGTCTATGCATTCAGAGCTGAGAATCTGGAGCGACAGAAACTAAGCTGAGAAGAAAGCAAGTAAGCCTTCAGCACTTCTGCACTGTGATCTCTGTTTATATCATCCTATGTTTGGAACAGAATTTAAAGCTGTTGTAATTATGTCCTTTCAAATGGAGCAAAGCAAGAAAACCTACTTTAGACTAAATAAATAAATAAATAAATAAATAAATAAATAAATGAGATAGTTTTCCTTTTTGATATACTTGCTTCTCCTCTGAGAAGGGCAGTGTTGTTGTCAAGAGGAACAAATGGATATTTTGCTACGAGGGACAAAAGACACAAAGGTCAGCAGCATTGTCCAGTGTACTTTTTCATTAGAACTAAATTTATGGTAATGCTTCCCAAAATAAATAAGGTCCCAGGTCAGATACTAAACCAGCTTAATATACTGCAAGGAGTTCAGTGGCCTGTAATTCATGAGCTTCTGGAGGATTCATGACTCAGTTCTTGGCCTTGTGTCTCTTCAAGTGGCATGTTACAAATGAGGGACATGTTAAAACTTATTTGCCTTTTTCAGAGCAATGTTAATTAAGGCCATTTTGTAGCAGGCTATGCTTCTTTGTCCAGCACTGAGTTTATCCACTAGTTATCTGGCCTTATTCCAAGAACCGGGAACCAAGCAAAGCAATGAAGCTAAAGGGTATCTTGTGATTTCATCTTACTCAGAATGAAATTTGCCTTTTGAAAGGCTATCAGGGTGCTGTGAAAAGTATGTAGACCTAGACCTAGAATCATGACCTAGACCTAGACAAAGACCTAGAATCATGCAAATCTTTGGAGTTGTGTCAATTGATTGGCCATTTGGGACTGTGATTTTGGCTCTGATTATAACAAGGAAGGTAGAATTAGATGTTCGACAGTTTTAAGCCTTCCTTCTCCCTTGCTTTCAGTAAAGTTTCACTGGTAGCTGTTCTTCAGGGTAAAGAAAGTATGGTCCTGGAATCACATGAAGACTGAGGGACATTTTTATGGCCTTCACCCATGCCAGGCAGCTGTTTGTGTGCCTCAAAAAGGGTGAATCATCTTTCCCGTGGAGTGGCAATTCATCTTTTAAATATGTAGCTAGTCTTTCTTGTATTGTTTTACTATTAAAACAAACACACACTCCCTTCAACATCAAAAGTGGACTTTTGACCATTTCTTGTTCAATTTTGTTGGTTTGTCATCTTTATGGGCAGTGTGTGTGTTTCCTAGAAAGTCTTGAGACAGAAAGTTGTCCCACAGATATGCTTCAGTTGCCCACCTGTGCTCTACTTGCTACCAATGGAAGAAACATTCATCAGATGATAAATAAGGTCCCAGGTCAGATACTAAACCAGCTTAATGTACTGGAAGGAGTTCAGTGGCCTGTAATTCATGAGCTTCTGGAGGATTCATGACTCAGTTCTTGGCCTTGTTTCATGCTGTTTCATGTTTCAGGAATGTTTCATGCTGAAAACTTTATAAATGTGACTAGCAGAAATAAAAGCAGCCAGTCAGATGTGGGGAAAGTGATTAATATTGACCCCACAGAATACAGTTGTTTTGGGTATGCGCTGAATCCCTTCCCTCCTCTACACAATTCTGTCATCTCATTTCTGGCTAGCAAAATGGGAGAGACTTTTGACAATTTTGTAGGGTAACTTTTGGGCGAGGTAGCTAAACTTCTGATGTCTGGAATGGTCACGTGTTTGCTAGATTTCCTACTGATGTCCACCAAAAAGAAGAAGGAGGAGGAGGAGGGAGGGGGGAGGAAAGAAAAAAGAAAAGGAAAAGGAAAAGGAAAAGGAAAAGAAAGTTTCAGTAATAATAAACCCTGTCATGTGTGTCAAAAGTGATTTTTCTCTGGATGCATATTGAACAGCAGGGAAGAAATATGAATCATGCAGTGGTATCCTAACTAACCTGTTGGCCATACACCTATCCTTCCTCCATTTGTCAAAGAATGCAACTTTGGCTGTCACCCTGTTGGCGACATAGACAAGTGTAAGTCTAACATATGCCTGTGTATGTATTTTTATAATCAGTAAAGATAGCTGATCTCCCACCCTGGCTTTTACTTTCCTCGTATTGGGATGCCCCACCACAGCCAATGGTTGTCCAGGGAAGAAGCCAGACAGTAATTGACTGTGTTTCAACAGACTACAAAGGTCAAAAAAGTGTTTTAAGATCTCTTGGGTATCCTAAAGGAAGTCCAGGAAGTTGATGCTTCTTGCTGCTGAAGAACAGCCAGACACTGCTTGGTCTTTCTCCATCATCCCCAGCCAAGAAATGAGCATGGGATGTTGCCTCACTATGCATATCAGGAGGAGGAGGAGGAAACACTTAGAAATGCTTGGTAGTGCAGTACTTTCCGCTTCACCTGCAAGATACAGGATCTCATCTCCTGCCTTACATGGACATAATCTGGATATAGGTGTATGGGAGTTGGTTTCGTATCTTTAACATTCAGGGAACAGCACCACATTCTCAGCCTGCATGTGGATTCTTACAGTATCCCATTTGCTACAATGTGAAACTGACGAGAGCTCGAAAATCCATCTTCCCACAGACACAGGGCAAGAGGCTTTCCTGATTAATGTTCTATTTTTAGCTCTTTCCCTTAGCCTGGGTAATTCTTCCAGTACTCATTTACATCACTAAGGAGTAGTGTTTTCAGTCAGCGTTATCTGTCTCAGTTAATGGCATTTGCTGAATGCAGGTTCAGATCAAATCAGATAGCAGCCAAAGGAAACCTTTTCTCCTGCAATTGATCTTTTTTGCATCCCTCCCCCGAAGAAATAGGTGCCACTTCAATTCCGAAATGCTGTTTTATATTCTCCATGTTTCTATAGATCCAAATATCAGTGTAAACATGTGACACCTGGTTTTAAATAAAGAAAGCAGAAAGAAATAGAAGAACTAACCATCCTTCTGCAGAAACTCACCTTTCATCACCCCTATTATTTCCCAGCCAAGACTGGCTCTGCAATTGCTCCCTCCTACTGAAAACACTTTAAGGCGGGCAGAAACTGGTAGAAAATGAAGGAGTTTCATGCCAATGGGGTTTTAAATCTGCTCTGAGTTTGACCTGAACTGTCCAAGGTGCTGAAACCTATCCCGAAGTAGGTTCAGCACCTTGAATAGTTCCCTTAAATTCTGGACTAAAACTGAGAGTGGATTCACTGCCTCAGCGACATGACAGCCACTGACTGTTACTGGCAGAAGCCCCACCAGGAAAAAAACAGGGAGTGCTCCATCTTTATTAGCTCTTTGTAGTGTCAAATGTGTCGGGGAGAATGGAGAGGATGGGAGGGAGCCATAGTTTGTGTGAGCAAGGGATCTATCTGTATCTATCTGTATGTCTATCTACCAGAGCTTGGAAGCAAACTGTTAAAATAATGTCCATTATGTCTTACTTTCTTGTGTAATGTAGAGCAAGGTTTATTTTCAATGATTTAACAAGGAGGCAATTTTAAAAAAATCATTAGCAAGGCTTAAGCATTACTTCAATCATAACCAGGCTTATTTGAAGGCATTCAGGGTCTCCTATTAAATTTTTAAAGGATTTTTTTTCTCTTTAAAAAAAAAGCATTTCAAATTAATGTTTGAGTAGTAATGAATAACGCTGCACTTTAAAAACACCTAACACTAATGCTAACATCTTTGTTTTCCAAGCCATGCTTCCAAGCTCTGTTATTTATCTGCCTTCCAGGTCTCAGTAGTGATGGGCAAATCTGTCAGTGCTGGTTTTGCTTATTTTCTCATTTGCCTACTGTCAGTTCAGTCTGATCTGTTTTTTTGTATCAGTCTGACAATTTGGTCCATAGTCCTCTCTCTCTCATGTACACACACACAAATCTTCATGAGAATTTGTGTGGAAGTTGGGGTACCCCTTTCCTAATATACAAATTTTTTGTATCTATTGTTTCTAGAGTATGTACTTTTTGCAAGTCAAAAAGCTACCATTTTGTTTTCTATACAATACACAGAACAATGGGACAGTCCAGTGCATTGCAGGAAAAATTAAATGCCTGCCAACAGAAGGTTGCTTCTCAGATGTGTGACCCATTGGCATTAAAGAAAACAAAGGGAAGAAGCCTGCCATTTTGATCTGTTACCAGGTGCCCCATAAACTTTGAGGGGTGTGTTACTTTGGCCCAGGCCTACCCGGTGATAGCACTAGATATCTCTTTTGATATCAAAATCATTCGGTCTTTCTCTGCCCCCCGCTGCACTTGTTTGTGAGGCCCCCTGGACAAGCATGTAAACAGGCGCGGCCGGTAATTGTTGGACATTCCATTCTCCCCCTTAGGCAGGCAGAACAGACCCAAACTCCGTTGCTTCAGGGACCTGTCCTGAAAACCCCCGTTTTGCTTAAGTGTGACACTAACAAAGGATCCCGGCTCTGAGCCGATAGTCTTACAAAGCCAGACTAAGCACCTTGCATTTGCATACTGGCTATACTATTGTTGATGCAGCGCTAAGCCGATCATGTTAAACTTGACCTTTTCCAAAGCTTTGTCCCACTCCAAACTCGCATTATTCTCACCGAGTAAGGCATGGCCTGCAGTCACAATTCACCCTGTATAAACCCCCGATTCGAGACCACCTCGGATCGCTCTAACTGCCAGCACCCCTCGGACCGCTCAAATCGCTCGCGACTTCCATCCTGCCTTGCTGCCGCTTTGTCTGGTGAGCTCCCCTCGGCGAACCATGCTGAGTTTCCTCCCTACCATCTTCAAGCTTCTTCAGGACTACGAGAAAGGTGTCGTATCACCCATTTTTCCCCGAAAATCCTTATTTCCACTTATTTCATTAGCTGTGTGATTATGGTGTCTTTACCGTTTGTCTGTCCTTTAATAAAAACATCATTTTTGCTATTTTAAAACCTGTCTGACTGTTTGACTGACCTGACCCCGTAGACAGGGTTGCAAGATCCTGCTACATTACCCTGCCTCTCGCTAGTTTAGTAGTGCTCCGGCTAATTCTCCCCAGAACTGTGTTTGTGTCTTGGGTATTTGGGCACCCCTCCCGGGACCCCCCGAAGAACAGGGTAACAGGTGGCATTTATGTAGAAGGACCCATCAAGTGCACCTTTCAGCTACTTCTGTCAAACTTGGAGCTGGTTTGGATTGGCAAGTAAAAATCATTTTATTCTGGCAGAGCTTTGAGAATTGATTTTCTTTCTTTCTTTCTTTCTTTCTTTCTTTCTTTCTTTCTTTCTTTCTTTCTTCTCTTCTTTCCCTTTTTTTTTTCTTTTTGGGGAAACAGATATAGTATAATGGGCTGGACTTTTATTTTTAATGCTTTAATGGCGGGCTCTCTTGGATCTGAGGGACTGGAGAATACACATTGACTAAAAATATGTAGCACTGCAGGTATCTCTTGAGATTTTCAGTTCACACAAAAAACAAATTGGTATGACAGAAAATTTCATTGCAGGCCAAGCAGGCCAACAAGGAGAGAGAGATGATTGTGAGTCCTCACAACGTTTTTCATTTGATTCCATTTGCATGCTGGCATCACTGAAGGCAGCTGTCATCAAAGAACAACTGAGCATTAAAATAAAATTTGAAAAGAATGGCAGGGTGGAATTGAGAGCCACTCTATATGATCCCATTTAATTATGAGTGCATGGCATGATGGATCTTCCTCAGAGGAGAGGCAATGCCTATATTAATTAGAATTGGTATGATTAATCCAATAAAATAAGTTAATTTGTTCTTCCACTGAGTTAATTTGAGCATTTCCCAGAGAATGGGGACACTTCCATCTTTAGAAGCCGACATTATGGTAACCAATCTGTAATTCTGTATAGTAAAATTGATGGAGGGGTTTAGCTAAGCAGATTTTTAGGGGAAGAAAAAACTGTTGATAATGAATTGGTTGAATATGCCCACCAACATTAAAAAAAATTTTTTCATTTAAGCCCATTAAAAGTATTAAAACTGAAATATCTGTGGAAATGCCCAATGCAATTTTTTTCACATCCGGCACCCTTAAAAGGGGAGTTTCTTTTTGCTCATTTGCAAACAGCATTCCAAAAAAATTAGGCAACATTTGTGATTGAGTCTCATGCAGATGTAGTTCTTGGAAACACCTGATACTTCCATAGCTTCTTAGAAAGGGGTAGGCTATTGGTGGCGGTTAGAGGCTGCATCAGAAGCCAGTGTGGTGTAGTCATTTGAACATTGGACTACAACCCTGAAGACCAGGTTTGATTCTCTGCTTAGCCATGAAAACCCACTGGGTGACCTTGGGCACATCTCACACATCTCAGCCCCAGAAAAGCCCATGATGGCTTCAACTTAGGGTCACCATAAGTTGGAAATTACTTGAAGGGACACCATCACCAAACAACATGGGCTGCATTGCCACTAAAATGCTTCTCAAAGTGAAAAAAAAATGGGAGGCAATATTGACATTTTGGGGGTATCTCTGGCCCATTTTAGGCTGAGAAAAGGCCTTTTTTCCAACAGGAAATAACCTGGAAGTCAAGTAAAATGACTGGGGATTGCCCCCACACTGGGTAGTTTTTGTGGAGCATTTGGGGAAGAAATTAACTTAGGGAGGCATTCTGAGGTAATGAGGTCCCACAAAATGGCTGTGAGGTCTAGTACCTGGTATTGCTTGATGGTCTCCCATCCAAGTACTAATCAGGGCTGAGCCTGCTTAGCTTCCAAGCTCAGAAAGGCCTCTCTGCTTTGTCCACTACTGCTGCACAGTTCTTCACCCTCAAAGAAAAGATTGACTGAATTGCATTCTCAAAATATGAACTCCCATCTAGAATGTCTGCTAAAGTGATACTATAATGATAGAAAATGGGGAGAAAATGGAACAACCCTTTCCACACGAAAGGACTGGCTAACAAGGTAAAGTTTGAACCGTAACAAGAGAAGTTTCCTTATATCAGGCCAGGTTACTTGTCCTTTTCCTCGATATTATCTTCTGTAATCCACAGCAGTTCTCCAGGGCCACCTGCTACCTGGTCTTTGATTTTTAAACTGGAGATGCAAGGGATTGAACTAGGCACCTTCTGCATGCAAAGTGTGTGTTTTAACACTGAGGTATGGTTCCTGCTCTCTGCACTGCTGTACAGATTTCCTCCTGAGTTCTTAAGAGTCTAAGGGATGTAAACATCCCTCAGTTTTGATTTTGCTGATTTTGTCCAAATTCCACCTGCGTTTTCTTCCCAACCTTGTTTCATGATGGGTTGTGAGAGTTTGCGTTTTCTTGTCACACTGAAATTTGGGCAGAACTTGGTGCTTTTCCCCTAACTTGTACATGTAGTTGAACACGTTATCTGATTTACACAGCTCAAGGGTCAGATTGGTATTGATGGTTCCCCACCACCCTCATGTAGTTAGCACATGGCTTTTTATTAAAGCTTTCAGGGCTTCTTTCACTTAAAATATACGTGTGCACAAGGCTTCTTCTAGCCTTTTAAGTTGGTTTAACTCATCAAGTTTAACATGCTATGTCCTGCTTCAGTTGTTTTATTGTCTTATTCTGGAAAAAAAATTGGATATTTTTTTATTTGTACATCATCTTGAAACAACACAATAAAGAGCAGAATATAAACATTTTATTAAGCAAATACATAAACTTTCTCCATGTAGAAAACCACATTTCTCTCTCTCTCATTCTCTCTGTGTGTATGCATGTGTGTGTGTAAAAATCAATCAATCTATCTATCTATCTATCTATCTATCTATCTATCTATCCATCCATCTATCTCTTGGCCCAGACCTTAAAGAAAGTATGCAAACTGCTGGACACAGTCCTCAAAATAGGACCAGTTCTTTGGATAGCTCTTTAAAATTTGGACTAAATCACAGAACGGATTTACTGTCCCACACAGATGGAAATCCCCATCCTCCCTGGATTAGACTTTGCCCTGCTCCCAGTGAAGTCACATGACAGGTCCTGGAACCAGACAGGAATTAAATGTGAATGAGAACTGTTTTCCAAGTTTGTATAGCCTGTTTGTCCAGACTTTACAAGAGGGAGTTCATCTTCCCCTGGGAATAAGATTCAGAACTTTGTTACTTCCAACCTTTACAGAGGAGGTAGATTTATTATTCCAAAGTAGGTAATTATGAGTTCCAGCAGCATCTCTGTTGAAACCCTGATGTACCTTCTCCCAAACAATTAAAAAGAATGCCTCGAATCACACTTTGTGCAATTTTTTTTTTCTTTTGAGGCTTCTCTTCCAATCAAGCAAGTTTAGTGGGTTATCAGCCATCACTTATTGTTGTCTCTCTCCTCCTTTCAGTCAACCACCTTGACTACTGGGACTGCTGTTTTTAAAAATTGTTTGAAGAGTCTGTTGCTCATGAGCCATTTCCCACGGCTGTTAAAGCCTATTTCAGGAGAATGAGGTGTCAGAATTTTAATGCCTCATATATTCCAAAGAGAGATAGTAAAGAGCACTACTTTGACCTTTCCAGTGTCCTGTAATTTGATTCATGGGCCGATCGCATTCAGCCCTATTTATAGCCATAACAAGAGAAAGAAAAGTGCTCAGAGTGGTTGGTACATATGTACAAAACATCTCCAAAGGGAAGCACTTGATGGGATGGCTATTGAGCGAAAGACAAATGGTTTCCTCCTGGCAACTCAGTAAAGTAGCCAAGAAGATGAGGAAGAGGGATAATTGTTTCCAGATAACCAACAGTTTGGGCCAAGCCTTCTGAGCTGAGAAATGAACAGATTTTCAACTAAGCAAGAAGTTACTGGAACAAAGAGTGGAGAGAAAAAAATATTGTTTAACACATCCACAAGAGAAAAACGATAATAATGATATAGCAGGCTGGCATCCTGTAGTAAGCTATGATGTCTTACTACATTGCGGCTTTCTTTTTTCAGTCATTGTATAGGTTGGAATTCTGTGCTGACCACACAATGGACCAAAAGCTCTCCAACAATCCACCTTTTAATACACAGTCCCCCACCACCACAAATTTCCATTTCCAGATGCTCCTATTTCAGGGATCTGTTCCCTTTCCTAAATACTCCATTCCATTCCTCCCTAATCTTCCCATTTTCACACCATCTCCAAGCCAGTTTTCTACAGACAGTGAACATATTCAGTCTTTACTGGGTTCCTACCCGCTGGCCACTTATTAAGGGTTTTATAACTGTTCCTTGTACTTTTATAAAGCTCGCGGTAGCTGAACACCTGTTAATATTTCTCTTTCTTGTGTGTGTAGATATTTGTCCTCTTGGCCACATAAAAATCCTCAATCAAAAGTATTATTGAGTAGTTTGAATCAAAAGTAGTTATTGTTATGTACTTGATATATTTATACACAAGAAGAATAAAACTCATATATAAAATTGAGGGAGGGAATAATGGAGAAAAAGAGCCAGCATAGTGTAGTAGTTTGAGTGTTGGACTATGACCCTGGAGACCAGGATTTGAATCCCCTTTAAGCCATGGAAACCCACTGGCTGACCTTGGGCAAGTCACATACTCTCAGCTTCAGAGGAAGGCCAAGGCACCCCCCCCCAAACAAATCTTGTCAAGAAAACCCTATAATAGATTAACCTTAGCATCACCATAAGTTGGAAATTACTTGAAGGCACCCAACAACAATTAAGAAGAGAACTGGAGCTGATAATACAACTGTGAGTGAGTTGAATGGATGGACTAGGACCGTGTTTTCCAGCCACCACTTTGCTTTAAAAAGTCTGAGGATCACCATGTAAAAAAGCTGTTTTAATCAAGCTATCATTAACATCAAAAAGGAAGCAAACATCTCTCAAAAGATTGGTTCCTCAAATCCAGACAGGTCTCCAAGATCACTGTCACATCTCTTCAACTTCAGATAAGTCTCAAAGGCCAATGAAGTCCTCCATGGACTGTCATGTATTCCCCACCAAAGGGTGGGAACTGCTATCCTTATCAAAAGGCTCAGAAACATAGAAGTATCATCATAGCACATGAGTGTTGTCTTGGCGAACAGTACAAAGCCCACTTAATCTAGAATTCAGTTGCCACCTAAAGCCAGTCCAAGGCCTTTGTAATCTTATAATGGCTGCTTTTCCTGATTGCTTATCTTCAGCATAGTGTGTTCAGAGTTATATTCCAGGAGAGAGTCTTTCTAGTTCCTTCCTGAACCCATATTCTTATGCAAGCAAAGCAATCATTCATCACATGCTTGAAAATAATCTAAAGTTCTGCCAGTGAGACAGTTTACAGTCCAAACATGGAGACATTGCCTTTTCTTAATAAGTGTGGTTGCAACTTTCTTTTCATCATAGGATTGCTGAACACTTCCCTTGAGAACATGTGCCTGCTGCTTGCTATTTATATAGCTACCATACAATACTTTTTATCCCTCTGCCAATATATTTTCCTCTTTCTGTTCATTAACTGGGGAGGTACAAATAATCATTATTATGTATTCAGGCTGTCTCCAGCCAGTAAAACAAATCAAGTTGTGTGCCATAATTATCTTTCAGGAAGAAAATCAAATACTTGGTGGGGAGTGACTACCAGAACTTTTATTCTTCTTAAATCGGTTCTCCTCACATCCCAAACTTTTCATCTTGAAATAATTCTTTAGTTATCTGCTCATCTTCTTTCCTACATGTGAAATGGGAAATGGGTTTTTTTTTTCACTACAACTTTTGGAACCAGCCAGTCACTTTGATGGCCATATGTGGAAAAAGATTCTCAGTCTTATAGTAGAAAAAGTAAATTTTCAGGTTCTGGAAAGAACCATTGTACCATCTGGCCCCCATTCCAATGTATGTCCATCCACTCCTTGCCCAAAAGTGCCATACCTTCCATGAACGTGAGAACATTTCAATGTGTACAGCAATGTGAGCTAATTAAGGATTGGAAAATACATCAATCTTTCTTTATCCCACCTTCATTTCTTAATATTTCAAGTTATTTCCATCCTTTTTATGAAGAAATGTGCTGTTGTTGGTACATTCTTATTAAAGGGCAAACTGAACAAAGACTTGTGCCATTTCTGCACTACACTGTTATAGTGCTATTATTCCACTTTCAACATTCTATGGAATCCTGGAGTTTGCAGTTTATGAAAGGGTCCTTAGAATTCTCAGCCAGTGAGCTCTTTGGCCTCAATAAGCTACCAACCCCAGAATTCCACAGGATGTTGAAAGTGGAATAATAGCACCATTAACAGTGTAGTGTGGAAATGGCTATAGTTATGAGGCAACAGTCTGCCATCCTCACCTTTTTCTTAGTGGCAGCCTTCTGAACTCAGCCGCTTCCTGATCTGTGCAGCAGACAAACATCCAATAATTTTCCTATAGCTAGACACATAGCAGCAGGCATCCACTAGTAGCCCTCGAGGTCCTGTGCAGATGATCCCTGAAGATAATGGAATTGCTCTGTGTCTAGCTGTAAAAGAACACAGCTGCAGACCTTTCTGCAATATCCTTCTCCACTGACCACAAAATGACTGGGTTCAGCGGCTGTTCTGCTAAGGAAAAATGTGGATTGGGGAATTTTGGTTGTTGTGAAGCTGGTAGCGAATTCTGTCCTTTGCAATGAGTTACAACGGCATACCTCTGAGTTCCATAATTGCAATTCACCAAAATTCACCATCTGCACCAAATTCATCTGGGAGTTGTTGTTGTGTGCCTTCAAGTCAAAATTCTGACTTACGGTGACCCTGCAGTGAACCTATCATGGCATTTTCTGAAGCTAAGGGTGTGTGACATGTCCAAAGATACACAGTGGAATTTCATGGCTGAGCTGGGAATCAAACTCTAATCTCTGGGGTCATAGTCCAACGGTCAAACCGCTACACAGTGCTGGCTCTGGGAGTTATTATTTATTTATTTATTTATTTATTTATTTTATTATATATGTATATGCTCCATCCATGTATATGGAGTTTTACAAGTAAAAGAATAACAACAACAACAACACCTTGCCAAGGCATACAATCTATAACACACACAGACAGAGGACGGAAGGCATAATACAAATTTTTAAAAAACCAACAACTATGCAATGCCATTGTAAAACAAATTATCCAGACAGAAATTCCAGGTAAATTCTTCATTTTTTTAAAATGCTAAGAATTGTACTCAAGGTCAGAAATCCTGGTATAACAGGATTGTGCATACAACACAGATTTTATTTTCATCAGGCAGAGCTAAAGAAAGTATGGCAAACCTCCTCCGGCTCCTTTCAATTTCTGAGAGTTCTCAAAGACCACATTCCAGTGCTGGGCAAGGAGAAAGGCAAAAGGAAGAGATCAAAAATACCAGCATACTTTAACTTCATGGTTGTACAGCCAGTTGTTAATGTTGTTGCCTGCCTTCACATCATTTCCAACTTGTGGTGACACTAAGACAAATCTATCATGGCGTTTTCTGAGGCTGAGAATTTGTGACATGCCCATGGCTGAGCAGGGAACTGAACTTTGGTCTCCAGGATTGTAGTCCAGTGCTCAGACCACTACACCCCTACACCATGGTGGCTCCATCTTACAGTACATAAGCCTAAGTAGAGACACTCGTCTGCTGTATAACCCCTTGATATTTCAGAGAATTCTCAGACATAAGGAGCAATGGATTCAAGCTGCAGGAAAGGAAATTCCACCTGAACCTCAGGAAGAACTTCCTGACAGTCAGGGCTGTCCGGCAGTGGAATACACTGCTTTGGAGTGTAGTGGAGTCTCCTTCCTTGGAGGTTTTTAAGCAGAGGCTGGATGGCCATCTGTCGGGAGTGCTTTGAGGGTGTTCCTGCATGGCAGGGGGTTGGACTGGATGGCCCCTGGGGTATCTTCCAACTCTACAATTCTATGATTCTATGATTCTATGATTCTAAACTAGCATATATACCAAGTGTTGCCAAGGATTTTATTTTCTCATAGGTAATACTTGTTAGAAAGAGTTGAGATAATGTGTCTCTAATTCCCCAAACTGTCTTGTCCAGTACTAGTAACTTTTCCCCCATATTCCCCAATCCAATCTGTATTCAGAGTTATTAACACAGAGAGGTTGGGTTCCTGAGGGATTACACTGCCCTCCTCCTTGCTGCTAGGTCTTATCTCCATAGCAACCAGCCAGGCCCAAAAGCTCTCTGGCTGAGAACTCTAAAGGCCCCCAATTCCATAGCATCTTTTCAGGCAGCTAATCCTATGAGGTCTTCACCTCACACAGCCAATTATATGAGGTCTTCATCTGACACAGACAAACAAACTTTGACTTTTATGTAGTAGATTACATACTGAATTTCCGAGAGACCTCGTCTCAACTGCTGGTCTGTATGGCTTGAGGGTGTGTCCTCAAATTTAGGGTTGCTTGGGAAATCTAGTCCAACATCAGCTAACCTGTTTTTGTCCGTCCTGCATGAAAGATAAAACGGGGGATCAGAAAGTGGGGATAGTTATCTGCTTCCCTATTGTTCCCCCTAATTCTCAGCTTAAAATTTAAATGTGTATTTTGACAGTGTATGTCATTAGAAATGCAGATATATGCAGATTTTCATGGGGTTGTGTGTATGTATGTTTGTGTAAATCATAGATTCAAGTAGAAATGAAATGGGACTGACAAATGGAAAAGTAACAAAGAAAGGAAGCAGACAGATTCCTCAGTCCTTATCCTCAATATTCTCCTACAGCTGTGTCTTGTAACAGAATATTGGTTAACGGGAGGGAAAACTTTCTTTCTGGAGGTGCTTAGTAGATCTGGAAAGAATATTAAAAAATATTTGAATAATGTCAAAAATATAATTTGGAATGTGAAGAAAATCTGATGAGAAGATTCCTGGACTGATGAAATACTTCACAGTTTGGGACTCATTCTGCACAAAATTTGCATGTGGTTGTTTTGTGCAGAAAACAACATTTTAGATGGAGGAAAAAGAACCTTCTGCACACACACACACACACACACACACAAAAATGATGGTTCTACACAGAAATATTATTTCTTGCACAGAAAAAGGCTTTTTTTGTGCAATAAATGCTATACTTGGGGACTTAACTCTGTACAAAATTCACAGATGGGTGATTTGCATAAAAAACAAACTTTTTCTGCACAGAAAGAAAAATACTTCTATAAAGAAATAACCACATGCAAATTTTGTGAGGAATAAATCCCTAAGTGTGAATAGTCTTTGAAAACAGTGTGGTGTTCAAAGACTTTCTCACGGGGGAAGAAAATTGCTAAAATGTCTCATTGCCTCCTCTGAGAAGAAACTTAGTGAAGAACTACGTCCCTCAAGCTTGCCCACCATTACAGATTTTCTCCCTGAAACAAACCAGTCCATGATTGTGAGGAACTCTAGTTTGGGAAACCACTATTTTGTCCTATAAGTAAAGCCAGGCTTTTCTGTGTAACTCATCTTCTGAAAATGTCAGATCTTTTGCTTTCAACCAGAATATAAGCTTCCCCCAGACTCTTTAAAACACATTAGCTAATAGATCACTTCATTTTGGTCTGTCACTCCATGATCGAGTTATTCACCATTTCTTCAGTGCAATTGTGTTTGCTATTAATGGATTCATGTTCCAGGAGAGCACAGGGGAAAGAAGTCTCTCAGCTTGCACAATTCCCTATCCTTTTCTCAGAGAACAGCTCATGTCACACTTTACTTGGTATCATTTCCTGAGCCCATTTGGATATATGGAGCCCTGGTGGCGCAGTGGTTAAATGCCAGTACTGCAAGCCACAAGGTTGTGAGTTCGATCCTGCCCGGCTCCAAGGCTGACTCAGCCTTCCATCCTTTCGCAGGTCGGTAAAATGAGTACCCAGCTTGTTGGGGGCATGTATAGAAATGTTTCGAAATACATGCTATTTGTAAGTTGTTCACCGCTCGACCCATATGTAGAGGCGGGATACAAATAAATAATAATAAATAAATAATAAATAAATAAATAATCTGCCAGCAGCAGATTTGGACTAGGCATGTGCAAAACTAGCTGGGGATTGGATTCCATCTCCTTACTTTCATGTACCCTGTCCAGAGAAGTTTCAGGGAACTTTCAGCTGAAGTGGCCTTTGTTGAATATGTCAAGAGCCACAGTGGTATGGGAGTCAGAACAGCCTTTCCCAACCTTAGGTCTTGAAACACAGGCCATTTCCGCACTAGCCAGTTATAGGTCCTTTCCGCATGACACTCTTATAGCATGATTATTCCACTTTCAACCTCCTAGGGAATCCTGGGGTTTGCAGTTTAGGGAGGGGTTGACTGGGAAAAGCTCTGCCAGAGTCTGAGGTGGGGTTGTCACTGGCTGACCAGGAAGTCTCAGATACTAAAGCCTGGAACATCATTTTTAAATGATATTTATTTACAATTCTGATTGCAAAGCTCCCCAAACAAATACCACAATAATTAAAGTTTTTAGAAAGAAACTCTTTACTTTTTCTTATTGAAACCTAACTGAAATGTGTGTTTTGTTGCATTTTGTTTCCGCATTCCATAGAAGAGCATTAGAATAGTAGAAACTACTGGTACCAAACACATTTAAGAGGTGAAGTCACACACATACACTGCAGAAACTTTAAAAGTAATTCTTAAGTGACAGTTATACTACCTAAATGAATGATATTATCACAAAGGAACTTAGTTATGCTTTAGTTCCTGGGAAAATGAATCAATTACATGGAGCTTCCTGTTTGTAACTAGTTACTTTCAAGCTCTACTCTGTGGTAAATGCTATTGTTCAGCAAAGATCATATACACCTAAGCAATTCTTCAATCCACAGCATACAATTGTAGCAATGTGAGATCTTTTAAACTGTGCAACCTCCTTCTATGTATGGAATCTTGAGATCTGAAGGTTGGTGAGCTGCTTAGAATTCTTTGGCGGGAAGCTCTAGCATACCCCCTTGAAGTCTGGTACGACAGCTCTTTGGCAGAGAATTCTCCCCAAATTTTAAATCCAAGGCTTCCATTAGAAGGAACCCTGGGAGTTGGATTGTTGAGAAACTGTTGTAGTTGTACAGGAGAGATAAATCACTGGTTCAAGACTATTTTGGAAGGACATGTAAGACTTACTTTCTTCTTTTCCTGTGACAGTGCTGTTTGGCTGACCCACAGAGGGCAACCCAGATTTGAATTTGTTGCTGGTAATTTGGTGGCTTTATTTCCCTTTAACTTTTTTCTTTTCAGAAGTTTTCAGTGGGACATGTAATTTTCAGTGATATGACGTGAATTGCCTTGAGCATGGGAGAGGCAGGATTAAAACATCTTAAATAAGTAAATAATATTCGCTCTTGTTTTGGCAGTGGCCAATGGATTCTGATCAGATGTGACGGTGAGCTAACCCCCGCTGCCATGAGTTGCACATAAAACCCACTAGCCACTGATTAGATGTGACACTCCAGAGCATCTTTGATTACTTAGCCACCAGTAGAGCAGGTTGAAAGATTTCAGTCTCATTTGCATGATGTAGCTTTCAGGAAAGACCAATCTGGGTTTTCTTGTCAAAACAATGCAATTAGCGTATGGTTTTTAGGGTCAGCTTTATTTAGGATTTGAAGCTTTTTTCCATTTTTCTCTTCCTGGTTTATTTCATGCTCTCCTGGTCATCTCCATCCATCTTCCCCTTTCCCTCCTACAGTGTTAACCTTCAAAAAAAATTGTCCTGGGAAGAATAGATCATCTATTAGGTAATCACATGCCTAAAAAGCACAAGTCATCACAGTATCAGAGCTGGGAAATATTACTATTTTGAACCATGAGTTCCAGAACGCTCCAGCCAGTATGGTGAGTTAGGCCTTTATTTATTTATTTGTTTGTTTAAATTAATGTCTATAGCTTACTCTATATCATGGTGTATCAGGGCTACCCAGCAGTGAAAATCGATCTAAGCAGTCTTAAACCATTTAAGATTTTTTAAAAAATAATTTTAAAATAAAAGAATTTACATTCTCACATGATTGTAGAAATAATATTAATTTTAAATTGATTGTAGTATATTGTAAAAATGGTAATTTACAATTTGTAACGATGATTTAAACTGGCTAAAACCATATTAAACAAGTTAAAGCTGGTTAAAACTGTTTAAAACCATGTGGATGCACATTTTGCTGTAAAGAAGAATCTTAGGCCCTTTCCGCACGTGGCGAGGGAAACGCTCCCTGCCGCTACTCACCGGCTTTTTGGTGGGTCCGGGCAAGTCCGTCAGGACGAGGAGCAGTGCAAACTCATTGCTCCGCACTTCTCTGGTGTCCAAAATGGTGGCTTCCGGTTAGGGGAGGCTCTCCACCAACCGGAGAAGCTCGCCAGCCAAAAGCCTGCCCCTGGAAGATCTGCAGGCGCACACTAGTGCACGCCTGCAAATCTGCACCGGAGGCAGGGACAGAGCGACACGAGGTTGCTGCTCCGTACTTTTTAAAAACCTCTTAAAGGTTTTTAAAAAGCATGCTGCACAACCAGTTCCGGTCACTCCGGAGCGGACTGAGGTGCCGAACTACGAAAAGTAGTCCCGCCCGGTCCACTCCATGGTGCAGAAGACCTCTGTTGGAGGTCGCTCTGCACCGTTTTAATAGGCCCATGTGGAAAGGGCCTAAGTCTAAATTAAAAAACAAAACCCAAAAACCTATATTTTACTTAGAAACAGAATGAAGCCAGTGTCAGTGCCAGTCAAGGTTCCAAAGTTTTTGGGAGACTAGCATTCAAATCCCTGCTCAGCCATGGAAACCCACTGGGTGATTGCGGGCAAGTCACACTCTCTCAGTCTCAGAGGAAAGCAAAAGCAACCCTCCTCTGAACAAATCATGACAAGAAAACCCCAGGAAAGTTTTGCTTTAGAGTCATCATAAGTCAGAACTGACTTGAAGGCACACAACAAGAACATCATTGATTCGTATTGATTCCTCTTCTCCCTTCTTCTGATCTTTTGTCTTTTAATCAGTTGTGCATAACTTTACCGTTTTAAACAACCTTTCAGCTGGACAGGACCTTTAAAAACAGAACGCCTACCAACAGACGATAGTTCTCTGAGACCTCTTCAAACAGAAGATTGTCCTTTAAAAAGTAAGACCAGAGCTTGGCAAAGTTACATTTCAGACTATAGTTTGGACTACAGTGGCCATACTGGCTGGGATATTCTGGGAAGTATAGTTCAAGAAAGCAATTTTTCCATACTGCAAGTAGGACACATAAGCAACCTAAGTGGGATATGGTCATGTAGATTTGCCAATCCATTAACTTAGGCCATTTCCACCCTACACTTTTTATAGTGCTATTATTCCACTTTCAACCTCCTGTGGAATTCTGGGGTTTATAGTTTTCTGAGGCCAAAGAGCTCTCTGGCTGAAAATTCTAAATGCCCCTCCCTAAACTACAAACCCCAGGATTCCATAGCATGTTGAAAGGGAAATAATAGTACTATGTAGTGTGGAATACCTTACTGTTTTAGTAAAGAATCTGACCTTTGATTTGTTTTAGATAATCTGTAATGATCTTCTTCCTGAAAGAGTCAAAAGAATTAATAAATTATTCATTTCTTCTCCTAAACATAAAAAGGTGGGATTTTTCTCTTGCTGATTTTCTCATGATTCCTACCAAGTACCACAAAAGAACATGAGGTGGGATGGGGTGGGGAGAAGATGACTTAAAAGAATGTCCAGATTTAATAGATGTCAAGAAGAAATGAGTACCAGTGTGATGTAGTGATCTGAGCATTGGGCTATGATCCTGGAGACCAGGGGCTTTGATTCCCTGCTCAGCCATGAAAACCTTGGGCACATCACATACTGTCAGACCCAGAAAACCCCATGATAGGTTCACCTTAGGATTGCCATAAGTAAAAGCAACTTGAAGGTGCACAACAACAACAGGAAGAAATATCTCTGTCCAAATAGGGTTTCATTCCTGTCCTTTTCAATTCATGATCAAAGATTAAGCAAATTTTAGCAGAGTCCACAGATCAGAAGGCTACATGACTTTTGTATACTCATATATTTCTAGATGTTCTTCCTTTCCAACTCTGCTTAGAGCTTCTAAGATGTCTGCTTAGCAGGCAGCTCAGCTGTTCTTCTTTATACAAGCAATTCCAATGGCTGTAAAAACCAGTGGGGGAAATATCTGATGCCTTCACCCTATCTAAACAATGCAGGTTGGAAGAATGAAATTACTTGGTGTATTTCAAGCCATGCAGTAATGAGAAAGGGAGCATGCCAATGCACATGGAGCATTATTTACACAGATTTTCAAGCTTTAATGTTATACAGCCTGATAAGGTGTGTTTCAGAATTTATGTAGGGTTGTTGAAACCAGAAATGCATTTGAACTTAAGAAGAAAGCTTAGCTATTCTTTATATGAACATTGTTCCTGCTGTTGTTTGTTTTGTTCTTGACATCGTTGTCACCACTGTTGTCATTATTCTGCACCTTCAATTATTTCCTACTTATAGTGATCCTAAGACAGGTCTATCACTGGATTTTCTCAGCAGGATTGGTTCAAAGGAAGTTTGCTATGGCTTTCTTTTAAGTGTGAGAGAGTGTGACTTGCCCAAGGTCACTCAGTGGGTTTCCATGACTGAGAACACATTCAAGCCTGGTTCCCCAGGGTCCTAGTTCAACCGTGAAAGCAGTGCATCATCATAACTGGAACACTAAGTTACTTTTATAACTTTGGGTGTCACTTGGAGTGAGAATGTCACATGGCTCAAGTGCTAGGTGTGTTGGGTGGGTATTGAGGCAATAATAAGATGGATGGGAGGCAACTATTTCTGGTATAAGAAGTACATGGTTTGTAACATTTGTGGGGGTTTTTAAGAGTAGCTAAACAGGAACTATTCTAGTTACCTTTGAGAAATGGGAAGGAATCATAACTTTGAAAACTCTAGCTATAACAGCAGCTATCTGTCCTTGGAACAACTGTATCTAATTTATTTTAAAAAGTAAGGCTGTTTCTGCACTACCCTGTTATAGTGCTATTATTCCACTTTCAACACCTATGGAATCCTGAGGGTTGCAGTTTAGGGAGGGGCACTGAGAATCCTCAGCCAGAGAGCACTTTGGCCTCAGTAAACTACAAATCTCAGAATTCCACAGGATGTTGAAAGTGGAATAATAGCACTGTAACAGTGTGGGGTGGAAATGCACCAAATTTCCAAGCTCTCACCAGTTTAAATAGCCCATTATTTGTTTGCTCCCTACTGTCAAGACACAGAACACGTATGTCCAGTAGACCAAAGATGCCCTCTTTTTCTTTGGCTGATGACAAATGGCAATCTCCCGGCAGATGGCTGCGCAGTATGCACTAGAGGTGAGAGGACCAAGTTTGTCAGAATCAAGTTTGATACCTGTAGAACTGGAGGTGTCAGGGCATGTGGGAACACCCAGTTCACTTAAATATTAATTTGTTTTATTCAAGGACCTGCCAGAACCCAAAAGTTAAAGGGTGTGAGTAGGGGGGATAATATTAATTAGCTCACAATCTTTACAAGTTAAAGTTCAAATTGTGTTAGAATGTTCATTATTTTGAATCTTAGCAGGTAAGGTCAGTGTCTGGAAATTGGTGGTTTTAAGATTTTTAAACACACACGCTGGATTCGTGCAGACAAGGAAATGTAAAGTACTGGGTAATGATGCAGAAGAGTCAAATGTCACCTAAAAACACAGAAGAAAGATGAGTTGCAGTGACTTCAGCCACTTTGGCTGATGAAAAAATGGCTGACACTTGGTCTTAAGAGAGTTCTCAGGAATATTAACATTGTTATAATTCAACATTTTTGCAGCAAATAGCTCCTTGGGTATTCTGGTCAGGTGGACACTAGCATACCAAGGCAAATGGGAAGACATTTAGCTTGCTTTTCTTCTCCTTCTTTCCTTTCTCCTCCTTTTTTTCTTTCCATTTCTGGTGACACTTCTTATTACAGTATGATGCAAATGGCACTACAAAAATATCTGTCCTAATTATGGGCAGAGAAACTGAAGGAGACAAAGGGACTTCAATGCGCTGAATTTCTTTCTAGAGAAAGAAAAGCTCTCCAACAGCTCAAGTTGGATTCACAGTTATCAGACTTTTTTTTTCTGTCTATCTGTCTTATCTTTTTAAGGAACGTTGGCTGTCTGACTCCATCCTCTGTTGTTGTCCTGGGCCTCCACTTCAACCCCAACTTACCTTACCATAAGGTGTTCTTAGCAAGCTGTATTCAGAGACAGTTTGTCATTCCCTTCCTTTCAGGCTGAGAGAGTGTGGCTTGCCTAAAGTCACCCAGTGGATTTCCATGGCTGAGCAAGGATGTGAACCCTGGTCTCCCAGAGTCCTTGTCCAACACTCAAAGCACTATATGATGCTCAATCTGCCAATATTACATTCTCCAAAATATCTCAGACCCAATATCACCCCCAGGATATAGTGGGAACTGTTGGATGGATGGACAAATGGACAAACACACACACACACACACACACACAAACATTGATTTAGACAGTATTATGTAGAACGGTGTTCTAGGAGTGTGAGAAAAAGAAAAATCACAGAAATTCTCTCAGGAAAGAAATGACTTAGGAGAAACTTGAGGAGTCTACAATATTCCTCCCCAAAGTTTGCCACTCTTCTCAGCCCAAGTGCACAGTACCAGAGCACTGGGCACTTTGCTGACTTTTCATGAAACCTAAATCCAACTGCCTGAGGCAACCACCTCATTCTGTCTTCTAGTAGAGTTGGCCCTGTTGAGAAATCCCGGGTCTGTTCTGCCAATTAACAAGATGCATGCAGTGAATTGATTTAACTACACTTAGATTCTAATCGACTTCTAAAATCTACTTAGGCATATGCTGTAGCATTTCTTATAATATGTCCAAGTTGTTTTGTATCTTTGATGTACTTGCAACATTTCAGACTTAATTTTGTATACAATTAATAAATGAGAATTCACAGCTAAAGCAAGGACTCTGTCTAATGTGTGTTTTGCAAATAATCTTATGTTGTTCTAGTTTATCAAGATATCACTAGGTGCCCCAAAGTCAGTGATAGAAAGAGCTCGAAAATATTTTAAAAAGTGATTTTACTGCACTTAGTCAAGATCAGTTTTCTCAAGTGCATACCAATGGCAATGGAAAGTTAGTTTGAAGAAGATGGAATATTTATATACATATATGTTTATTAAACATCTTAAAGATAGATAGATGGATAGATGTGTACACACACATATATATACATACATACACACACACGATATTTGGGGAAAAGGAAAAACAATCTATACAAACTAAGCATAAAACATTTCTATCCACTACATCTATATCTACTACCATCTCTACTACAACATAAAACAACAAAGAAGAAGATTGCATCTAATGACATGCCGAATTCATCTATAACTGAGGAGTGATAGGTTGATGCTTAGAATATCATCCTACCATGGCTTATTTGTGGATGTCTTCAATGTGCCATTATTCTTTTTAAAAGTACATTTCCATTTCTGAGCTGGACAGATTTTTCTGGCCTTGTTTCAGTGAACCACAGTTGGTAATACCACTATTCCTTCCCACTTACGTGTCTTTAAGGCCTTTTTCGCACGGGCTTTCTCTGCCGAAATAGCCCCGTGAGCCTCGCGGGAGTGGGAGCGTCACTCCGCAGGACGCACTCCCACTTCTGGTGCTCTCACGGGGCTGCAGCGGCGCGAGTGCGGGTTTTTTGATTTTCGCGTTGAAGCAAAAATCACCCCGTGCTCGCACAACGCTCCCGGCGCCCACCCGCACTTACCTGTTGTGCGGAGCGTCGGGGAGGTGGCCGGGTCGCGCTTCCTTCCCTCTGCCCCTGCAGAAGGAAGGGGCGAGGTGGGGCGCTAGTGCTACGGATGCGACGGCATTCTGCTTCGCGCGGGGGGGCTGCTCGCGACAGCCTCCTGCTTCGCGCACCCGCACAGGGGGGCGGGCGCAACTGCCTCTCACTCCTGGCGTGCGCAGGGGGGCGGGCGCGACTGCCTCTTGCTCCTGGTACGCGCGGGGGGGTAGCGTGACTGCCTCCCGCTTCTCTCTCGCGCACGGGGGGCGGCGCGAGAGCCTCCTGCTTCTCTCTTGTGCGCGAGGGGCGGGCGGAACGGGCTCCTTTCTTGCGCGCGGGCGGGGGGACGGATGCATGAGCTGCTGCCGCCTCCGGGAGGCTGCCGCTTCCCCGCTCGTTCCTTCGCCTGCGGAAGGAACGAGCGGGGAAGCGGCAGCCTCCCAGAGGAGGCTTTTCGCACAAGCCGCCCGCCCCGGCTCACGCAAGAAGCCTCAATGTGAAAAGGGCCTAAGTCTCAGGCCCCTCCCTAAACTGCAAACCCCAGGATTCCATAGGATGTTGAAAGTGGAATAATAACACTATAACAGTCTAGTGTGGAAAAGGCCTCAGTTAGCAACTCATATTCACCCCAGGGAGCACTGCATATTTACTCCTAGACAGAAATTCATGTTTACCATACTTCAAAAGAAATATATGCATCCAAGACTGTCCTATACTCATATCCTTCATTGTCCCACATACCATTCTTACTTCAGTGACATGGAGGGAGAAGAAGAGTACACACTCCTCCTTCATCTGTACACACACCAAATTCAACGCCCCCCCCCAATAAGCTTTCCTCTGGTGTGATCCAAGGCTGGTGCCTTCATAAAGGCCTTCTTGTGTCAGAAAGGGAAGACATTTTGGCTATAGGACTTTTTTTTTAAGGATTTGTTTCCTGTGAAAACATTGTGAGTAGAGAAGATGGAGAATGGAGGAATGGGGTTGACTAACTGACAGTACCACATTCAATATAATTCCATTTTTTGAACATCCAGGTTCTTGTCATCAGATCTGATAAGTTTGGAATGTCCTTTAGCAGCCCAAGAATGAAACAATTTTGTAACCATCCCTTACTCCTATTTCTAGTTTTACAAAATCTTGGCTGTGGCTGGATCACCAACTTTCAACTCCTAATGGTAAAGACCCAAGCTGGCAAGCGTTCATCCTAGATAAGATTCCTGACACGGTCACCGTTAATGGTTCCCATCTCATCTTCATCAGTTACTTTCAAGGAAAAGAATAACAAGGAGGGCTCTCTGTGCTTATAATGACTTAAGATGAGAATATCCGCTTTCTGTATTGACATCAGTTATGACTGAAAGTTCTTGACCTACTATGTTCTTTTATTTCAGCACAGCGAGAAAAGAACTCCAAAGATAGTTCATGTCAACAAGATGATGAAATGTTTGCAAATCCAGCAGGAGCTCCATGGCTTACATGAGTGCTCTCATAATTTTTTCAGCTCATCTTAGTGGTGAGGAATAAACAGGCTTGAGATTTGATGTCAGTTTGAAAGCGTGAAACCAGAGGAAATGTAACTGCTTTGATACTTATTAATTATAGATGCTCACAGGAAATGGCATCCTATTTTAGTCATCAGCAAGGTCATTGGCCATCTAGATTAGGAAAACAAAAACAAAATCATAAAAGTGACTTCATCTTTGCACAATTTATTATCACGCTGTCTTTGGTGCACATAAAATGGAACCCTTGGGCAAAATTTTAGGGGAAAATGTGATATTTGACTTTATTAAGGGCTATGTTTCATTTAAAGTTATGCATGATGTGGAATAAATGAATGGAGAAAAGTGCCCTCCCCATCCCCAGAATACTAGAACTCTGAGTCACACAAGTAAATTCAGTGGCAGGAGATATTTGGATAGATTAAAGCACAAACATCTTCATACAGTACATATTCACAATTCAGTGTTACGGTTACACTAGTCTGCATAGCTTTAAAGAAATTTTGGAACTCAGGCAATGCTGAATTGCAGCTCCCAGAATTCCACACCATGGGCTAAGTTGGCTAAGGCTTCTGGGAGTTGCAATTCAACAAAAATTAAAGCTGGGTGACCAACTATTAGAGGCCGGGGGCAGCTGGTCCAAAGAGTTGCAGCCAGATTGTTAACTGGGGCAGGTTATGGAGACCGTACTGTGCCCCTGTTGAAACAGCTCCACTGGCTCCTAGTTTATTTCCAGGCACAATTCAAAGTGCTTGTTATGACCTGTTAAAAATTAAATGGCTGAGGTCCAGGCTATTTGGCAGATGGTGTTTGCTGGACCAGCTCGAAGGTATCATGAGAGGTCCTTCTCTCAGTCCCATCACCATTGCAAGCTAGATTGGTAGGGACGTACTTAGGCTTCCCCTAACACTCTGGAACTCCCTTCCTAGGAAGGCCAGAAGGACCCTTGCCTTGTTGTCCTTCCAGCAGCAGGTTAAACACTTTTTATTCAGACAGGCTTTTAAATCAGAAACTCCCTAAAGAATAGTTTGTGTTGTTTTATCTGAACTGTTTTTTTTTTTAAATTTTTATTAATTATATAACTAAATCACAAATACAAAACAAGAAAAAAAAATTAAACACCATGTGATATACATAATAGTGAATTAAAAAAAAATAATAATTTTTTTTCTTTTTCTTTTTTTTCTCTTCTCTTAAGCAATACTAACTTTCATTGTTATTTTGCACCTTTACCCTTAAATTTATAAATCTGTTCAACTATTATAATTTCACATTTAATTCAATATTTTTCACATCCCCTTTAATCTATTTCTATTGTTAATTCTTTTAACTTTTTTTTTTAAAAAAACATTGACATCACTTATCCTTTTAAATCTATAAATCACAAGTTTAACACACACACCTACTAAGAATTACAAAATATACAACATAAAAGAAAAACAAAACTAAAACTAAAAAATACCCACCCCCCAGAGCCAACTTTTTATTTAATCCACTTTCCAAAATTGCCATTCTTCTTTTGACAGGGTAGTATTACTATCTCTTTTCAGAACTTTATCCAAAAATATTTTCCAAATTTCTTCAAAATCATTCCCTTTAACCAAACCTTTCATAAACCTAATTCTACATGTTAGTTTATCATTAATTGCGATTTTCCACACTTCATTATACCATTCCTCTATTTGAAATTTTTCATTTGCTTTCCATTTTTTTGCTATTATTAATCTCGCTGCAGTTAACAAATTTGTTATTAATTCTTTCTTTACTTGAGTACACTCAACCTTATCATATATAGATAACAATGCAATATTTGGACATACTGGTATATCTGCTCCTATAATCTCTTTTATCTCTTTAAAAACCTTTTGCCAAAACTCCATTATCTTATTGCAATTCCACCACATATGCATATATGTACCAATTTCTTGACATCCTCTCCAACATAATCTTGAATATTTCTCATCTATTTGATTTAATTTCACTGGAGTCAAGTACCATTTCCACACTAATTTATAATAATTCTCTTTTATTCTTATTGATAATTTTTTTAAATGACGTTGTTTCCAAATTTTTCTCCATTCTTGTATATCTATATTTTGTACTATCTCTTCCTCCCACATTTTTCTAAGAAAATCCTCTTCTTGTTCTTTTGCTAATATTTTATATATTTCACTTGTAATACCTTTTAGTATTTCATTTTCTTGCATATTTTCTCTTTGAATAATAATTTGTTCAAATTTAGTATATTCTTTAAAATCCTTAACATATCTTTTCATACTCTTTGTCCATTGCTCTAATTGTATATAATTTAACCAGGATATTTTAGTTTCCTGCAATCTCTCTTTCATTCTATCTTTATTTATCATTATTTTCATCCATTCTTTTAATCTATAAATTTTTTGTTTTTTTATTTCTTTCTCTATTATTTCTCTTAAATTTATTGGAAATTTTTCCATCATCACTATCGGAGTTAATATTGATATATTCGGTAATAATTTTCTTTTATTTTTTTTCCATATTTCTATTATATTTTTTATAAAAGGATTTTCTATCTTCTCCATTTCTTTCTTTGAAAAATTCCTAAAAAATATATTTTCTAATTTCGTCTCAATATTCATATCTTCTATCTCTAACCAATCTAAATCACCCTTTCCTGAAACCCCCTCTATAATATATCTCAATTGATTTGCATAATAATACCATTTTAAATTTGGAAGTCCCAGGCCACCTTCTTTTTGACTTTTATACCAATATTTCTTGTTAATCCTCGATTTTTTATTTCCATTACAAAAATTATTTAATATCTTTTGCCACTCCTTTAATTCTTCCTCTGATATTTTTATTGGTAACATCTGAACTGTTTTAAGAGCTTTTTAAAAATCTTTTTAATTACATTTATTCTTTTAACCTCAGGTGTGAGTTGTTGTAATACTCCAGATAGTTGCATTCTATTTTAATGTTTGCTTTTGGTATCTTTTTAATTGTATTGTTTTAAATTGTGAGCTGCTTTGCATCCCAATTTTGGGGAGAACGCAGAATACAAATAAATATAACAATTACAACAACAACAACAACAACAACATCAAGCCTCAGTTTAATAATCCTGGCTTCTAGGGAGAGGGCAGGCTTGGTTATCGGCCTCTGTAGGAGCCTACATTATCCATAGAATTCTTTTCCACTATCACATTTCAGTTGAGTTGATTTTGTTCCTATCAGCTTTCTTCCCTGTCCTGCTTTCACAGCTTATATAGAAACTGGAACTACAATGTCATGGACAATCCTAACTTTAGTATTCAGTGATATATCTGAAGACTTCAAGGTCTTGCCTGGTTCCTTCATAGCTGCACTCCCAGTTCCTAGTCTTCCGATTTCTTGGCTGCAGTCTCCATTCTGATTAATGACTGTGGCAAGGTATGAAAAAATCTTCAACTATTTCCATGCCATACTTTATATAAGTTATGTAAATAATCTCTACTCATTATTCTTGTTTTCTTAATATTCAACAGCAAACTTGCCTTTGCACTTTCTTCCTTGACCTTTTTCCTTAATCGTTCAAAGTCCTTGCTATTTTCTGCTAATAGGATGGTGTCATCTGCATATCTTATATTGTTGATGTTTCTTCCTCCAATTTTCATGCCTCTTCCCTCCAAGTCTAATCCTGCTTTACATATGATATGTTCAGTGTACAAGTTAAACAGATCCTCAGATTTAGATACAGATAACTCCTAATGCTTTGCACAATTTAGAACATTATTGCCCAATCTTGAGTCCCTGATCATTGGTCATGCTGGCTTGGATGTCTGGAAGTGGAGGTCCAGCAATATGTGGAGACTGATGTTCAGGTACTCCTAGACTAGACACAGGAAACATATTTAAATCTAGGTCAGGTACAAAGATTTTTAGGTGGCCTTGAGCCTGATCTGGCTTTAATGTAAAGAATCTGCCATCTTGAGAAATGCTTCTTGCTTTTGCCACAAAACACTAAAACAAGGAGAAAGGCAGCTTTTGGAAAGTAGCATTACAATCCCAGAGATGTTCTGCACATATTGTACAGCTGGGTACTACAAGTGTTCCAGTGACTGAACATTGCACATTCTTTCCAGTTCCTTGACTTGGATTGGGAGCTGGGATGCAATTAGAGTCAGAAAAGAAAAAGCTTCTAGGAATATAGTTTAAAATTCAGCAGTCAAGGGGGAGAAGAGGAATGACAACCAAGGCATGACAAATCTTTATTGCCTGCATTGCAGCTATATGGTAGAAGTCCTGTAAAATGATGTAAAAACATAGGGATCACATGTCCTCTTTTACTGAAGGTAGAAGGGCTGTCAGAGAATTGCTTTCTGAGCACATCCTTTGAACGGCTGTCCAGTATAAGCCCCATTTGAAGATAAAGAAACATAAGAAGGGAGAGCTATGAGGTTGCCAACCAACGGTTGGCACCAGGACATCAGGCTGAACAGGCACCCCAGTTAGTCCAGTCATGTTTGTTGTCTATTATGTTGAGAAATGTTGTATCTCTGTTTCAATCACTGTCATTTTGTAAGTACTCCTAAATTTTATGTGCCTGAAAATATCCTACAAATCTGTCCTGCTTTTGTCCTTGATTGTTGTTTTAGTCCTCCTCCTCCTCCTCCTCCTTTTCCCCCTCCTATCTTCCTCCACCTCCACCTTGGCAATGTACTCCCATGTAGCCACTCAAAATAGAGGTTGAGAAATAGATCACTCCCTCATCCAGTAATTTCCCAAGTGAAATTGCAATGGAAGACAGAATTACAGATGCCATTGTCCTTTGTACAATGGGAAATCTCTACTTGCTGGAGAGCTCTTCAACCAGTATACAAGGGAATTAAGACAATATTTTTTTCAAGGCTGAATCAGAAGACACCTCTGGCTTCTGCAGTTTGGGGCAGGTTGCTGAGATGCTCTCAAGGACTGTTAAAGACATTACCAAGAAATGGGTTATAAGGGTAACAATATCTCAACCAGAAGATTAAACTAGCATGGGAAGTAAGATGGTTGTGTTTTGATGTGGTCTGAAGCAGACCATCTTGGATATTGGATTCAATTTTAGAACTGTGTCCCAGTCACCTTTACTGAACCTAGTAGGGATGGTCAGAACAATTTGTAACAATTCAGTGTGTGACAATGTTGCCCTGTTTTATGTTTTATGTCCCTTTCATGTTTAAATATATTCCATTCTTTTTGCATATGAATGCAAAATGGTCATTCAATTAATTAACAATTTTTTTTAAAAAAGGGGGGGATACAAAATTCTTCTGAAAACATATGGTTACTGAATTCTATGGAGTATCTGAGATCTTCATTTTGAGTAGTTTTCTAGTTTCTTTTCTAAATCCATAATAGCCATAAAAGAAAGCATGGCTGGTGCTGTGAACATTGAAAATGGACCCACAAGTAGTCTGGAAATAATGGTATACAATGGCTCACCAAGGCCAGCTCCTACATCATGCAACATCATCCAGATGCAACTCTTAGGTGATGAGTGGACCTTGCATTAAGAATTGTTGAAAACTTTCTACAATGTCCATAAAATGACATCCGTGCACATAAACCTAGGATATGTGGATATATGTCATCAGCAGGATTCCAGCCCAAGTTTCCCAAGGTCATTGTGACAGGCAATCTGTACAGCAATCCAAACAGGCATTACTTTTAAAAAAGTTCCATAGGGAATCTTCAGGTTGTCCTGTAGGATTAAGTCAGCCCTCCACATTTGTGGGGTTCACTTTTGCAGATTTGATTATTCATGGATTATTTGCTCTCACCTCTGCTGCCTCCCTATACCATTTTTAACAGGATCAAG